>SNQJ01S0173373.1:0-18669 GCA_010110895.2 Picea sitchensis | reverse complement strand
TGTGGATCTTCTTTCTTCTCCATCTCTGTGAGAAGTTCTTTCCCACTCATGAGAAGTATTGTGTTTCTCACTTCCGGCTTTACCTCCTTATCCTTTATCGGAAGCAATTTATGGGTCATCCCATCCTTCTGCAAAGTGTATGTGTTCATTCTCCCGTCATGAACCACATTTCGGTCATACTGCCATGGTCTACCCAATAATACATGACAGACATACATGGGAATGACATCACACAGGACTTTATCTTTATATTCACCCATTTTGAAATCAACTAAACATTGTTTAGTGACACTCACTTTATGTCCCTTCTGCAGCCATGATACCTTGTATGGACTCGGGTGATCTGTTGTCTCCAGCTCCAACTTTTCCACCATCTCGGTCGAAATGAGATTGTATGTACTTCCGTTGTCCACAATGACCTTGCATTTCCAGCCCTTGGTCTTGCATGTGGTCCTGAATAGTCTGCATCTTTGAGTTGTGTCCTCCACCTCTTTCTCAGGTGTCAAAAGAACTTTATGCACCGTCAATGACTTCCCACTTCCGGTGTCCTCATTCTCAACATAACGCCTCTGCACCTCAGCGATGTGAGCTTCTCCTCTGTCCATTTTCCTGTCTGGACGATCAAAAGTTTTATGTCCATCTTTCCCACATGTAAAACATGTGATGATTCCTTCTCTGCCTCTTCCCCTACCTCTGGTACGAGGAAAAGTGTTGGCGTCAACATAACCGCCTCCCTGCTCTGTATGTTGTCTCCTCGGCTCAGCATATTGCTACCTCTGTGAGGTTCCACCTCTTTCAACCTTACCCTGAGGTCTCTTCCATTCCTCCTTGGGCTTCTGAGTTCTTTCTTGGGCAACTGCCTTGCCTCTGGGCTGACTTCTGCCTCGCCCTCGCTGACCTTGCTTACGGCTCAACTTCTCCTCGGCTTTCAAATCCAATTGGTAAGCATCTTCCACCGTCCTGATGGTCAGCATGCTTAACTCATCCTGAATGTCATACCTTAGACCATTCAGATATCTGGCTACCTTTTCATCATCGCTCTCCCGATGAACTGCTCTAATATTGAGTCTGTAAAATTCTTCGGTGTACTCCTTCACCGTCATCATCTTCTGTCTCAGGTTCTGCATTCGCCTAAACAGAGTGATCTGGTAATCTCTGGGGATGAATTTCGCTTTCATCTTTGCGATCATCCTGTCCCAGCTTTTGATCTTCTGTTTTCCCTTGGAACGTCTATCCGCCTGTAGCTCATCCCACCATAAGGCTGCATGTCCTTTTAGCTTGGTAACAACATTCCTCACCTTTTTGTCCTCTTCGATATCCTCATAATCGAAGTAGGTGTCAAGAGCTCGGATCCAATCCAGCAAATCTTCTGCATCCAGACTTCCTTCATAAGATGGAATGTCCATTTTGGTTTTGGAGCTCATCCTACCAATGGCCTTGATTAATCACTCGGTTGACGCATCCTCTGCTGTGACCTCTCCTTCATCATGTCGGTTGACACATCCTCTGCTGTGACCTCTCCTTCATCATGTCGATTGATGCATCCTCTGCTGGACCTCTCCTTCATCATGTCCATCTTCCTCTTCCACCTCGGAATCACTAAACTCTCCAACGCCGACTCCGCGTCTCTGCGATGTCTCCATCTCCTCAAGCCTTTCTCAGAGATCTCTCATTTGGTGCTCTATTTCTGGGTTTCCTGCTGGCCTACCCCTTCTTCGCACATCCCTGTCTTCTCGATCAGGTGACTACCTTTCTCTTCTCGACGGCATGATGTAATCTTCCCTCTCTGTTACAGAAAACAAAGAGTCTCCCGCTCTTATACCACTTGGTGCGAGTCGTGACCCTTGTGGTCCAACTGCTCTCACCAGGACCTTCTTCGACTCAGGCCCGAAGAGCTACAATGCCCTCAGATCCCGTATCGGGGCCTTTCTTCACCCACAGTGTACTTTGTTGATCTCCCGACTGTTTTCTCGGGAAATCGGGTTTCGCGATATCGCAAAACTTGTGGGCACGTTCACGTGCTACTCAAAACCTTGAACCCCGATAGGTCAAAGGGTCAACGCTTTCGTTCTTGTCAGGGATTTCCCTATCGAGATATCGCTACTCGCGATGTCAACAGATTGGATTCCCAAACTCCGAATCCCGATGTGGCAATCGCCGATGACACTTGTCCTCGCTGTTGTTGCTTGGACCCCACACACTTGTAGCGATCAGGAAATCACCGATCGGGAATTCACGGTTTCCGTGACACCGTTTCACAGGGCCTCCCAAGTCCCGAACCCCGATACGCAACGCCACCTGTCAATACCACATACTATCACCGTGGGACCTGTCGCAACTTAGAGTTTCGTGAATTCTCCGTGATTCTTTCGACACCGAAAGTTTCGAAGTGCCGAATCCCGAATCTCTGGGATCTCGTGCCACGTGTCCTCGCGATGATCAATGGCTCCGATTAAATCAAGAAATTGCTAATCGTGATTTCGACGAGTTTGAAACTCTTACCTCCACAAATGCCGAAGACCGAATCCCGATGGCCCCCAGTTCTCTTCCCTGCACCTAAGGACTAACTCCTGCACAACTTTTCCCTGATCTGACGGTCAGCGGGATTTCGTAAATCTATCCTGCGAACCCTGGTTGTTGATTCTCCTCCTTGAGGATTTCTTCCGCTCCACGGCTTCTTCCTGCTCGAGCCTCTCCTGGGTCTGTTCCCGCAGTATCCATGAAGGAACTATCCCTCCTAAGCTTGTCAACTCTGACTCCCTCAGAGAATTTACACACGCTTCTCGCGCTCGATCCCAACAACTCTCGAAGTGTTGAGTTCTTCCAGACTCTGTGCACTTCCTGCAACAATAGTCTATACCTTCCTTTGCTCAGACTAGTTGCTGAGACTTCAAATTCGGCCTGCACTTCTCCTGCACGCTCTAATAACCCAATTCAACTTCTGGGAAGATGAGAATAAGAGTTTAACTGTCTAGCCTCATCAACGCACTCTATGCAGATGAATTCGACTGCACTCTATGCAGGAATATCCCGGCTCAAACAGAGAAACAATTGAAACTCATTCTCTTCTCTCACGGACTTCAGTTAAACCTCTGAAATCACATGCACAGCATATTTAAAGCAAATGCATACAAAGAAAACAAACATTCATGAGCACAATATCAACACAGAGAAACAACACCAGTCATGAAATTGAATCAAAGGCTCTCTTCTATTAATTCAATCTGTACATGGGTGTTCTCCACAAGTTCTCTTCTTTCTCTTCTCTTCTGAATGCTTGATGATAATACAATGATACAAAGGAGGGTGCCTATATTCGTTTTCCCTCTCGATTTCTACAACTATCAAATATACAATTAAATTCCTATCTAATAGCATTAAATCTATTAAATGCCTTCCTATCTACTAAGGACGAGAGCTTAAAGGCTCAAGGTCCCCTTTACATACAAGTGCGCTTCTTTAAATATGACTTCATTAAAGAGTGGTGCAACAACTTCCAAAGCATTTCAAAATTGGTATAGGTGTTGTCCAGCTGTCTTTTCTGCTCCACGCGCTGACTCGCTTGATGAGTGAGCGATGCTCCTGCATCATAGTCAGGGATGCTCCTGCATCATATTTTAAATATTCACCCATTGTAGATGTGACTGCTTTTTTATTGAACATGTCTACGCTAAAGAGGCCTTCAAGATAATCTATAAGTTCCTTTTTGAGGTTGGAATTTTGGAAATTCTACCTCATGTGTAAGGTTTCCCTAAAAATAGACAAGGTGATGCAGGAGCATCGCCAACTCATCAAGCGAGCCAGCACGGAAGCAGAGGACAACTGGACAGCGCCAGCACGGAAGCAGAGGACAACTGGACAGCGCCAGCACAAATTTTGAAAACACCTTGATATGGTTGCGCCAAACATTAATGTGTGGATTTAATGAAGCGCACTTGTATATTGTAATGGACCTTTAGCGGATAGCTCTCGTCCTTTGGTAGATGAGACATTTAAGATAGTAAATGTAAAGTAGATAGAATATTTAAGTCTAGATTTGATAGTTTAGAAGTCCAAGAGGGAAAACGGATATAGACACCCTCATTGTATCATTGTAACAGATTTGGAGAACAGGAGCATTCAGAAGAGAAGAGCGAACATAGAGCTCTGTAAAGAACACCCATGTACAGATATTGAATTAATAAAGGATTTGATTCAAGTTCATGGTTTGTGTTGTTTCTCTGTGTATTTATGAAGTTATGCTCATGAATGTTTTCTTTCTGTTACACACTTTATTTTATATGTTGTGTATGTGATTTCTTGGTTGAATTGAAGTCTGAAAGGAAGTGAGAATGAGTTTCAATTGTTTCTCTATTTGAGCAAGGATTCCTGCAAGGAGTGCAGTCGAATTTGTCCGCAAGGAGTGCGTTGACAGAAGGCTCAAATAGTTTAACTTGTGTTATCATTCGCCCCAGGGTGAAAGTGTGTTACAGGAGCCGTGCAAGGAGTGCACAGGCTAAGCTAAGTCTCAGAGTTGCGATTCTGAGCAAGGGTATTGAAGACTGTTGTTGCAGGAGTGCACAGAGTTGAACGATTTCAACACTTCGACGTTGTTGAAGGTTTGCCGCAAGGAGTGCGTGCAAAAGATTTCTAGGAGGAATTAAAGTCGTGAGGAAGCTCAGGAGGAATAGGCCTTTAAATTTGTTGAAGGACAGTGGAGAGAAGTTGTGAGAGCAGGATGAAAGAAAGCGTCGCAGGTTGGTGAGTAGGTGAACGAGTCTAGAAGGGGGACAACCCGTCATTTCGAGGATTGCCTAAGAAAAGATAGATGGTCGGTATTCTCCGTGGAGAATCCACGAGATTCTGTGAGTCGTCAGATCTCACCGAGGTGCAGGGAAGTTATCGTGTGAGCGTGGAGAGGCTAAAAGCTTAGGAAGAGTAGGTCCGTTGATAAGGATCATGAGGGCCACTGGTTCTACTCGTGGATTGGCACATCGGGAGTTCGTAAGTCGAGGCTCCAAATCTATGCAACAGAGCTTGCGATAGGGAGAATTGTGACATCCCGATATCCACGTAAGTAGTATGGCCACGAGGAATATTGGAAGACAGGTGGCATAAACCATCAAAGGTTCGGCATCTCAGCCATCGGGAGTTGACGGGGAATTTATTTAACCTCGTGAGTAGTGAAGTTGCGAGGTAGCGATAGTGTGAGTATCAGTGTCTCGGCGCATCGGGTATCGAAAGTTGAGAACCCAAGTGCTTGAGGTCACGAATAGCGAAGGCGCGATAGAGCCGGAGTTCTGATAGCAGAGAGAGAGAAAGTCAATGATTGACTTGCCATCATGTCTCGGGGATTAGAGAGCCCTGCGATCATCAGATAACTTCCGAAACAATGAGTTCCAATCCTCCGATAATTCAAAGAAGGGGATCGCGCGAAGAGAACTGTGGGTGAAGATTTCCTGAAAAGGGAATAGAAGAGCCTTTGAGTTCTTCGGGCCGAAAGAGAAAGAAGGTCCTGAGTGGAGCGGACGTGCCCCGAGGGATGGCGTGTTAGAATCAAGTGGTATCAGAGCAGGAATATCTTTTGCTTTCTGTAGCAATAGAAGAAGATTCTCCATGCCACCGAGGAGAGAAAGGCAGTCACCTGATCCCGAGGATAGGGAGGTGCAAAGAAGAGGCAGGCCAGCAGGGAATCCAGAAATGGAGAGGCAAATGTGTGATCTCAGAGCAAGGCTTGAAGATATGGAGACAACTCAGAGACGCAGAGTTGGTGTAGGGGATCTTAGTGATTCCGAAGTTGAAGAGGAAGTTGGACATGAATAAGAGGTCACAACAGAGGATGCAGCAACCGAGCAGTTGATCAAAGCCATTTCTAGAATGGGTGCAAAGGCCAAGATGGACATTCCATTTTATGAAGGAAATCTGGATGCAAAGTAGCTACTAGATTGGATAAGAGATCTTGACACCTACTTTGATTATGAAGATATCGAAGAGGATAAGAAAGTCAAGCATGTTGTCACGCGCTTGAAAGGACATGCAACATTATGGTGGGACGAGCTTCAAGAAGATAGACACTGCAAAGGCAAGTAGAAGATCAAGAGTTGGGATCGAATGATTGCAAAGATGAAGGAAAAGTTCATCCCAAGGGATTATCAAATTACTCTATTCAGGAGAATGCAGAACCTGAGACAGAAGCTGATGACAGTGAAGGAATACACTGAGGAATTCTATCGACTGAACATCATAGCAGGTCATCGGGAGAGCGATGATGAGAAAGTTGCTAGATACCTGAATGGTCTGAGATACGACATTCAAGATGAATTAAGCATGGTTACAATCAGGACGATAGAGGATGCTTATCAGATGGCTCTGAAAGCCAAAGAAAATTTGATCCGTAAGCAAGGTCAGCGAGGGCGAGGCAGAAGTCAGCCCAGAGGCAAGGCAGTTGCCCAGGAGAAATTCCAAAATCCCAAAGAGGAATGGAAGAAACCTCAGGTTAAAGTTGAGAGGGGTGGTACCTCACAGAAAGGACCATACATTGAACATAGAGGGTAGCATAATGAGCAGAAGGGAGATTATGCTGACGCAAATACTTTTCCTTGTACCAGAGGCAGAGGAAGAGGCCGAGGAGGAGTAATCACATGTTTCACATGTGGAAAGAATGGGCACAGGTCATTTGAGTGTCCATAGAAAAAGAAGGACATCGGAGAAGCTCACATCACTGAAGCGCAGAGGCGGGATGCTGAGACTGAAGGTGCATTAGGCAGAAGATCGCTTGGGATGCATAAAGTCATTTTAACACTTGAGAAGGAGGTAGGAACTCCATTTCAAAGGACTAGACTATTCAAAACGGCTTGCAAGACCAAGGACATGGTATGAAAGGTTATCATAGACAGTGGTAGCACAGATAATCTCATTTCAACCGAGATGGTAGAGAAGTTGGAGCTAGAGACGACTGATCATCCCAGTCCATATAGAGTTTCATGGCTACAGAAAGGACATTAGGTGAGTGTCACTAAACAATGTTTAGTTGAATTCAAGATAGGAGGATACAATGATAAAATTCTATGTGATGTTATTCCCATGGATGTATGTCATTTATTGCTGGGAAGACCATGGAAATATGACAGAAATGTGATTCATGATGGGAGAATGAACACGTATACCCTGGAGAAAAATGGGAGAACCCATATGTTGGTTCTGATAAAGGATAAGGAGGTGAAGCTAGAATTAAACAACACAATACTTCTCATGAGTGGGAAGGAGCTTCTTATAGAGGTTGAGAAGAAGGAAGATCCACAATTCTTTGTTGTCAGAAAGCCGAGGATTGTTCTGACTAGCACAAGGGTGGATGATTTACCAGTTGATATTCAGGAACTACTGGAAGAGTTCGTTGACATCATAGTGGATAAATTACCTCATTTGTTACCATCGATGAGAAGTGTGAGTCATCATATTGATCTCATATCGGGATCTAGTTTTCCAAACAAAGCTACCTACAGGTTGACGCCGCAAGAAAATGAGGAGGTCAGAAGGCAGGTCCAGGAGTTATTGGACAAAGGATTGGTCAGGGAAAGCTTGAGTCCATGTGTTGTTCCAACAATACTCAGTCCGAAGAAAGACGGAGGTTGGAGAATGTGTACCGACTCAAGAGCGATTAATAATATAACCATCAGGTACAGATTTCCACTGTCGAGAATGGATGATCTGATGGATTGCCTGAGTGGGGAATTTTTTTTCTTCAAAGATTGACCTGAAGAGTGGATATCATCAGATTCACATGAGGGAAGGCGATGAGTGGAAGACAACCTTCAAAACAAACGAAGGATTGTATGAGTGGCTATTCATGCCATTTGGTTTGACAAATGCACCAAGTACCTTTATGAGGTTGATGAATGAAGTCCTGAGGGAATTCATCAGGAAATTTGTCGTTGTATATCTGGACGATATACTGATTTTCAGCAAAACGAAGGTTGATCATTTGAAGCATTTGTCCATTGTGATGAGGAAGCTACAACAGGAGAAGCTGTTGATTAATATGAAGAAGTCCTCGTTTATGAAGACAGAGCTCATTTACTTGGGTTTTGTTATTTCGGAAAATGAGTTGAAGATGGATCCAAGTAAGGTGGACGTGATTAAGAATTGGCCATGACCGAGAAACATTTTCGAGGTGAGAAGTTTCCATGGTTTAGCTAGTTTCTACCGAAAGTTCATCAGAAATTTCAGTGGAATTAGCGCAGCGATGATGGAAACAGTGAAGAAGAGGCATAAGACTTTTCATTGGACAGCCGAGGCTGAAAAGAGATTCAATCTATTGAAGCAAAATATCACAGAGCAACCAGTGTTGGTGTTGCCAGATTTTCAGAAGACATTTCAGGTGAAATGTGATGCCAGTGGGTATGCCATAGGAGCGGTCTTGAGTCAAGAAGACAGACCGATTTCATATTTCAATGAGAAGCTGGATGAGGCGAAACTGAAATACTCCACGTATGATAAAGAATTTTATGCTATCATACAGGCACTGAAAAAATTGAGGCATTACTTGATCCCAAAGGAATTTGTAATGTACAGTGATAATCATGCATTACAGTTTGTGAGTCAACAAGAGAAGTTGAATCAGAAACATGCTAAATGGGTAGAGTATATGCATAACTTTACATTTGTAATTAAACACATTTCAGGTACTGCTAACAAAGTGTCTG
Organism: Picea sitchensis; assembly: GCA_010110895.2. Lineage (NCBI taxonomy): Eukaryota > Viridiplantae > Streptophyta > Pinopsida > Pinales > Pinaceae > Picea > Picea sitchensis. Next base: position 9,988 of record SNQJ01S0173373.1, on the reverse strand, counting down.
ATGCTTTGAGCAGGAAGTGTTTGTTGCTGCAGGAGTTTCAAGTCCAAACATTGGGTTTTGAAAATCTTAGGGACATGTATGCAGGAGATGTAGATTTTGCAAAGGCATATGAAGCAGCTGAGAATCCAGTTCTCAGAGACAGAAGCTCGTGGATATATTATATGATCCAGGAAGGATTGTTGTTCAGAGGCAATCAACTGTGTATTCTGAATTGCTCCATGAGGGAGAAACTGTTAAAAGAGAAGCACAGTGGGGGCTTGGCAGGACATTTTGGCCAGGACAAAACGTTCGCGAAGTTGAGCGAAGCGTAATTTTGGCCAGGGATGCAAGTAGATGTCAAGCGATTTGTTGACAGATGTAGAGTTTGTCAGCATTCGAAGGGGAGAAAGTAGAATGCGGGTTTTTATCAGCCATTTCCCATACTAGAGAGGCCATGGGAGGCGATAAGCATGGATTTTGTATTGGGTTTTCCAAGGACACAAAGAGGTGTGGATTCAATCTTTGTGGTTGTGGACAAGTTTTCAAAAATGTCACACTTCATTCCATGCCAGAAGACCAACGATGTGACACACATCGTGAATCTATTTTTGAAAGAGGTCATTCGACTTCATGGATTGCCGAGAAGCATAGTATTGGACAGGGATACGAAATTCATTGTACATTTCTGGAGGACACTTTGGAAGAATTTGGGAACTAACTTAATGTTTAGTTCTTCTTATCATCCGCAGACGGATGGACAAACAAAATTCGTCAACAGAAGTCTCAGAGACTTGCTGAGAAGCTTGGTGACAGACCACCACAACAGCTAGGACAATGTGTTGCCACAGACAGAGTTTGCATACAACGACTCAGTAAACAGGAGCACAGGAAAAAGTCCATTTCAGATTGTGTATGGAACACAACTGAGAGGAGTTTCTGAATTGTGAGATTCAGGACAGACTGCGACTAGCAGTGCTAGTGCAGAGGAATTTGCTGAGGCAATAAAGGAACTTCACAGCAGAGTGAAGCAGTGATTGCAAGATTCAAATCAGGAATATAAGAGCAGAGCAGATCAACATCGGAGACAACTTCAGTTCGAAGTTGGTGATCTGGTTCTGGCACATTTGAGGAAGGAAAGGTTCTCGAGGGGAACATACAACAAGCTAAAGATGAAGAAAATTGGACCATGCAGAGTCCTGAATAAATTCGGGGAGAATGCGTATGAAATTGAGTTTCCGGATGGCATTGGAATATGTCCGACATTCAATGTCTCATACTTATATCCATATAAGGCTGAGGAAGCAAGAGCTGGAAGTGATGAACAACCAAAAGTCCAGTGGCAGAAGTAGATGTCGATTGCAGAGAAGCCGCAGATGGAATGCATATTGGACAAGTGAGTAGGTAAAAATACCAGGAGGAAAGAATACTTTGAGTATCTGGTCAAGTGGAAGAATCATCCAGTGGAAGATGCCAGCTGGGAAAACGAAGCAGTGATATAGAAGCATGGACAGACCGTGCGGGAGCTCATGGACATAAGCCCATGAAATTTTTCAAGCCGAGGAGTATGATGCAGGAGCATCGCCAACTCATCAAGCGAGCCAGCGCAGAAGCGGAGGACAGCTGGACATCGCCATCACAAATTTTGAAAACACCTTGATATGGTTGCGCCAAACATTAATGTGTGGATTTAATGAAGTGCACTTGTATATTGTAATGGACCTTGAGTGGATAGCTCTCGTCCTTTGGTAGATGAGGCATTTAAGATAGTAAATGTAAAGTAGATAGAATATTTAAGTCTAGATTTGATAGTTTAGAAGTCCAAGAGGGAAAACAGATATAGACACCCTCATTGTATCATTGTAACAGATTTGGAGAACAAGAGCATTCAGAAGAGAAGAGCGAACAGAGAGCTGTGTAAAGAACACCCATGTACAGATATTGAATTAATAGAAAGGCTTTGATTCAAGTTCATGGTTTGTGTTGTTTCTCTATGTATTTATGATGTTATGCTCATGAATGTTTTCTTTCTGTTACACACTTGCTTTTATATGCTGTGTATGTGATTTCTTGGTTGAATTGAAGTCTGAAAGGAAGTGAGAATGAGTTTCAGTTGTTTCTCTATTTGAGCAAGGATTCCTGCAAGGAGTGCAGTTGAATTTGTCCGCAAGGAGTGCGTTGACAGAAGGCTCAAATAGTTTAACTTTTGTTATCATTCACCCCAGGGTGAAAGCGGGTTACAGGAGCTGTGCAAGGAGTGCGCAGGCTAAGCTAAGTCTCAGAGTTGCGATTTTGAGCAAGGGTATTGAAGACTGTTGTTGCAGGAGTGCGCAGAGTCGAACGATTTCAACACTTCGACATTGTTGAAGGTTTGCCACAAGGAGTGCGTGAAAAATATTTCTAGGAGGACTTAAAGTCGTGAGGAAGCTTAGGAGGAACAAGCCTTTAAATTTGTTGAAGGACAGCGGAAAGAAGTTGTGCGAGCAGGCTGAAAGGAAGCGTCGCAGGTTGGCAAGTAGGTGAACGAGTCTCGAAGGGAGACACCCCATCATTTTGGGGATTGCCTAAGAAAAGATAGACGGTCGGTATTCTCCGTGGAGAATACGCAAGATTCTGTGAGTCGTCAGATCTCACTGAGGTGCAGGGAAGTTACCATGTGAGCGTGGAGAGGATAAAAGCTCAGGAAGAGCAGGTCCGTTGATCGGGATCACGAGGGCCATTGGTTCTACTCGTGGATCGGCACATCAGGAGTTCATAAGTCGAGGCTCCAAATCTACGCAACGAAAATCGTGATAGGGTGAATTGCGACATCCCGATAGCCACGTAAGTAGTATGGCCATGGGGAATATTAGAAGACATGTGGCATAAACCATCGGAGGTTCGGCGTCTCGGCCATCGGGAGTCAACAGGGAATTTATTTAACCTCGTGAGTAGTGAAGTCACGAGGTAGCGATAGTGCGAGTATCGACGTCTCAGCGCATCGAGTATCAAAAGTTGAGAACCCAAGTGTTTGAGGTCGCGAATAGCGAAGGCGTGATAGAATCAGAGTTCCGATAGAAGAGAGAGAGAAAGTGAACGATTGACCTGCCATCGAGTCTCGGGGATTAGAGAGCCCCGCGATCATCAGAGGACTTGCGAAACAAGGAGTTTCGATCCTCCGATAATTCAAAGAAGGGGATCGCGCGAAGAGAACTGTGGGTGTAGATTTCCTGAAAGGGGAATAGAAGAGCCTTTGAGTTCTTCGGGCCGAAAGAGAAAGAAGGTCCTGAGTGGAGCGAACGTTCCCCGAGGGGTGGCGCGTTAGCATCACAAGGTCTTTCTCTCTACGTGCCTATAAAAAAGGTTGTTTCCTACACACAAAAAGATGTGATCATTAATTTAAAATTAATAATCTAGATGATTTTTGTATGAGGACAACATTAAATTATTAAAATATGAATTAAAACTACCTTGGAGTCTTGATTGTTTTAATGGAAGTCCATTATCGGTGACCAAAAATGTGCATGGAAGGGTCCTTGTGCTTGTCACACATCTAGCTCTAGAAAATGAAAACATCTCAACCACATCACTATGATCCTCATCTCTGCCACCATCTGTAGACTCTGATCGAGGTGTGGATTCCTATCGGTGCATGTCATGGATCCTATCTAAATGAGGTGTGGAAGATGGAGAAGTAAATAGTTCTCTAGCAGATGTATGACCTCTCGCATCAGGACTCTGTAGCATCTCTGTAGTGCCACTACTACCAACACCGGGCTTAACAGGCTCCAAATATTCCTTTATAAAAAAGAAAATGTTTTTTCGTGAGATAATGTAAAAGTTAAAGAACAAAGTATCATAATTGAACATATGAATGCATTAAAAAAAAACACTTTAAATTATGGTTATTACCTTATATGTGTTAAGTTGTGACATAAGGAGCTTGATCTTTTCTTTGATGTCGGGAGTTTGTTCTAGACGATCTAACAAGCTAACAAGTTCCATGTTAGCTTTAATGATATTTGTTTTAATAAGAGCATCAGATCAACGCAAGAATAAAACCCCTCCTCATCGGTGGAATCATGATCCACATGGCATGTTGACTACATATAATTTCAACAAAAACAATGTTATTTCAATAAAATCATATAACCAAATAATAAAAACAACGTAAAATGAAAGTGGAAATTGATAATCATTTACATCTTCTGTGTCTGTCCCTTTTCCTCGATCATCTTGCGACATTATAATATAATTAGAACCCCCAAATATTTTAAATTTTTTAATGATAACAAAAAAACAATGTTAAAGATAATATTTACAACAATGTTAAAGATAATACAAAAATATAATGCAATAAGTAGAGGTTTCTTAAAGAGGTGTTGCATAAGAACCTACACACTATTAGTCAATGTTTCTATTCGATTCAAATGGTAATCCACTAATAACTCTTCCCCGGGAGCTATCATTTTTATTGCACATAGGACTACCCGATTCTCTTCACATCCCTCATATATGCAATTTGGTTGTTAGTTTGTTGTCCTGGGTCATGTGTTGTTTATAAAACCTGCGATATTGCCGGAAGCTTTAGGCCTTCCATCAATATAGATAGTCGCTCCCTTATTTTTATCCTTGTTTATTAGTTGTATATAATTTGCGGTGAGTGCATATCTCCACATACTTCACATGTACCCGACCAGCCGCATCCAATCATTATAATTGTAACATGGTTCGACATAGTCCATTAATTCAGTTACTATATTTTATTTTACAATTATTCCATCCATGGAAAATAGCCCCAAGCCATGCAGGGAGGATGGTGCAATGCGATATGTCCTATTGTTGACAACGAATTCAACATCTATAGGAGGTAGTTCCTTAGGTACCCATTGTTTCACGAGATGCTTATACCCGAGTCGAACATCTATGTCTCATATGCTCTCAACATCATAAGATCATGATCCTCCTTCGGCAAGAAAAAAAATCATGCGTCTAAAAAAAATTATTCTGACTTTTTCACGTCTGGTCCTTATTTGCTTATCATATCTACTAGATGCAGTCACATTTTTGGCCTCTATTTGTCATAATCTTTCCTCACTCGACGAAGAAATATTTGACAGGTACCTGTTTGGTTGTACCTTTAGTTGCATGTGCACGTGTTGTTAGTTAGTAGTCCATCATCATATTCACAGTTCTAAATAAAAAATTTATATCTTTAGTTTTGGATGCACAATTAGACTAGGGTGCAATTACCAATATTAGTGGTCAACCACCTAATTTAATGTGATATCCCTGTTGATTTTGGACATATTAAGGACATATTAAAAATGTGAAAACACTAAGGACATGATAAATTCATCATATGGATCTAAGAAAAAAATAGTATTAAGGTTGTTGTTTGTTGGATTTGTGCAAATTAGAATTATTATAAGAAATGTCCATTGAAGATGAGGGTCAATGCTATGGAGTAAGAAATCCAACCATTAGTTGGTCTGTTGCAAATCTTGGGTGCTTTAGTTGGCAATATGTCTAAGGCAATCCAAGAGTAGAACTATAAAAATATTAGTTTTGTTCAATACAAGAGTAGAACTATACAAATATTACCATTTTTCAAGCCAAGAGTAGAACTATACAAATATTAGTTTTGTTCAATACAAGAGTAGAACTATACAAATATTAGTTTTGTTCAAGCCAAGAGTAGAACTATACAAAAATTAGTTTTGTTCAATCCCAGTTGAAGAATAAGTTAGTTATGGTGATGGTTAACAATAGTGAAACCGACAGAAACAAAAGAAGATATACAATAACATATACATAAGTTTTATTGCAAGTAAATAACATATACAATCTTAGGCACAAGCTCCAAAACTAATTGAAGAATTTTGAAATTAAAAATATACAAAACTACCCTCTTTTGTCTTTAAAATGAACCTAAACAAAAAAAATTCACTTGAACTTAAGCAATGCCATAACTTCTAGAAATGGTATAGAAACATATAAATACTAGACTAGGATAACCCAACTAGGCATCCTCTACTCAAGGAAGAGGAACCACACGACACAAAATGCCTCTAATTTTTGCAAACCCTCATGTGTTATATTTTCAACTCCCACAAGGCCATCCTAAACCCCAATACTATAGGGAAACAATAAAAGTTTTGTAGGAATCAAAGAAACCTAGGGTTGAGCATGGGATATAACAACATGAAACCCATATCACATACAAAAAGAAAACACACAAGGATATATCCAAACCAAAAAACATGTTAACAAGGAAAACACATACTTTTCTATGTGCTAAAGACCAACTCGAAAAGAAAACACATATGGACAAATCCAATTTGAATAACATCGTCACAAGGAAAACACATCCCTTTCTATGTGCCAAATACCAACAATTCCAACCAGTCTACTAGTGTATGCAAGAGGTAGAAATGAAACTACCCACAATCCTATGGAAAAACAACCCTCCTCCATGAAATTGTTTACCACACATAGACAACCACTACAAAACACCATAATCAATACCAAACCCAAGAGAGGAATGAAAAACATGGAACAACAACCAAATTCCAGAGTGCACCATGATCACCAAGACAACCACAATAAAAAACCATAATTGAGACCATAACCGTGAAACCCATGGGAAACATAGAGCACCCACAAAATTTTAGGCTATGCCACAATGAACACAATTCATGGTCCACTAAATTCTATAGTACACCATGATATTTAAGAAAACCATGACCAATCACCATATTAGAGACCGGATATAGGAAACCCATGGCAAGCATAAAGCACCCGCCAAATTCTAGGAAACCCCATAATGAGGACATGCCACCAACCAAATTCCATAGTGCACCATGACTATTGAGACAAACACAACCAAATAATACAACAAATACAACGAAGAAATCCACTCCAAGCACAAACCACCCATAAAATTCCAAGTTACCTTGAGATGTGCACATATGACCCACCAAATTCCATAGTGCACGAAAACAATCAAGATAATCACAACCATATATCATAGTTGATAATACATCTAAAAAACCCATGACAATAACACACCACCCACCAAATTCTAGGCTGCACCATGACAAGCAAGGACGACCAAATCTCGACAACAACAAAAACACATGCTAAACCATATTGAACAATGAAAAATGAACATAAATTCCCTCATATTCATCTCATTTCCACCTCATGCATACATTCGTACATGAATTGGTAACCTACAAGCTTTTTGAAAAATGGAAAATAAACATATATTCCCTCATATTCATCTAATTTCCACCTCCTTCCACCTTCATTTATGAATAGGTAGCCTCCATTAAAACTTACAGAGTTGAATAGGTAGCCTCTATTAAAACTTATAGAGTTGAAGGAAAATTATTATTTTTAGCTTTTGAAATAATACCCTAGAAATCCCAAGAGACATTTCCCCAAATCCAATAAGAAAAAGAATAAATCCACATATTAAATATTCTGAAAACCCGGACTAATATGGAATTTTCAAATGTCCTAGGTTAACTAAAGAAATATTTTTCTATTTTGTAGATGTACGATTGAACCAATAGAGAGAAAGTGTACATGGAGCTAAAAATCCCATGTAGCAATAATTGGACCAATAAAGAGAAAGTACATAACACACGAGATAAAAATTCCATATAGGGACTAATTGGACCAACAAAGAGAAAGTACAAAAAACATAAACTTAAAGTCCCATGTAGGGACTAATAACCCCTTGGCATTTGCCACCATGATTGTAAGATATCTCATGGAGGGACTAATAACCCCTTGGTATTTAGCTTCATGATTGTAAGAAAGTAAATTATGTGGCATAAATGTGTAAGTGCTAACTTGGATGATGTAAAAGCATACCTAATTCGAGCTAAAATCTTGGGTTCCATACACCAGTTTGGTGTCTGGCTTGGTCGTGACCTTAAAAATAGATTATTATTATCATATATTTGAAAATGTTTCAAGAAGAAAACGTTCCAAATGTGAGATATGGTGCAACTCCAAATCAAATCGTTATAATGAAATAAACCTATGGAATTAAATAAGGACTTAATGGTGGCAAGGGAAGTGGTGGTAAGATAGGGTATCTACCTAATCCATGTTGCATGATAAGTGACACATATTCCACATGCATTTGGCTGCATGGGCATCATTCATGAAGATGTTATGATGATTTTTTTTTGCATTTAGTATAAAAAATGATGATTTATTTTTTGCATTTAGTATAAAAATAGTTCAAGAGATGGTTTGGACATCTTGGTAGAGGAGAAGTGTTATCTTTGCAAGATTTGTTGAGGCATTTGTAGGAAATGGAGCCCTAATTATCATGAGAAATCTGTTCCCATTGTTGAAAGACTCAATGAAGTATATGGTGCACAAAACCATATTGAACAAACTCCCAAATCTCATCTTGAAGATAATGAAGGCATCATTGAAGCACAAGCTTCCAAATTTGCAAAGATAAATTAGTGTTGGCTTCTACCTCCACATTGATGGAGATCAAGAACCCATTGTGAATATTGTGGATAACAGTAAGGGTACTCAACATTATTGTTGCCCTCGCGTGTGCCCTTGCGTGCCCTAGTTGTGTGCTCCCCTTTCTCCTCGTAGTCTTACCATTGTGTGCCCTTGTGTGCTTCCCTTTATCCTTGCAGACTCGCATTCTCCTGCTCTCCTCGTAGACTACCATTTCTCCTCTCCTCGCAGACTACGAGGGTATGGTTGAGTGCACATTACATGAAGCGGTCGGGGTATGGATGTGGCCATATATGCGCCATACACAAATGGTGGGGGGTGCTTCGTTTTTGTTTAAATGGGTTTTGGTGTTGTTGTTTTTTTATTTTTAATTTAATATTAGTTTAGACATAAAATTATATATTACCTAATATCTAATTTATATATTATAACATGGGTTTGTTAATATATATATATATATAGTGTATTGTTGGGTCCGAGATATGATCATCTTCATGACGTTATTATACACTTTTTCCATATTTATATATGTGTTTTTCACATTTTTAAGGTTTTTTATCCTTCAAAAGAGCTTTTTGAAGAATTTTATGGTAAAATGATACAATCGGCATGAGGTACGTATAATTCGTGTTTTGTGATTCAATCAAGTTTAATTTATCATATTTTGTGGTTTCCAAGAGTTAATTCATGTTTTTTTCCTGTTACAGGGAAAAACGCACCATGTTTCTTGGTCCGGCACTTGTTCCGGCACTTGATCCGGCACTTGTTCCGGTACTTGATCCGGCACTCGTTCTGGCACCCAGTATTGCACAAAAACGCAAGGCAAGTTGGCGGTTATGGTATTGGAGGCCAGTGGTGGACAAATCGAGCACCTAGGTTTTGTTTGTCATCGCCCCCTCTAGCTACTAAGCTCAAGACAACTCGATTTCAGTTGTCCAAAGAGGGCGATTATTGGGTTCCTCTGTTTTGTTAGTTATTGATGCATTTAATGTAATTTTCCGAATTTAGAGGTGGTTCGACCTTCCTTTGGTCGACCACCTGGGTTGTAATCTTATAAATACCAATAGGATTCTCATTAGATTGTTAACCAAGTAGCATACGCATCAGAATTGCCAGAAAAAAGATTTTGCTCTGTTTCTAGTTTTACATTGCCAGAATAGTGCCAAAACTGTGTTTTTGGATTTTTATGGTGAATTTGGCCTGCTGAGGTCGTGGTGTGCTTTTAGAGAGTGACCACGACTTGCTGGGGGGCCCACCAGCAGTCTGGTAACTGTCTTCATGTCTATTTTGCATTTTTCTAATTTAAATTGTCTTTTCATTTTCTTGTGCATGTATATTTTTATTTAATTAATTAGTTTGTTGTAGCTCACTATTTTACCTCTTTTTGCAGGTTAGATGATGATATGTGTTAGTATGTGTTGATTTCGTAGATTAGAAAAGGCTTGCAAGTCTCTCTCTCACTATACTAACCCCGTGTGCAACGTAGATGTTAAATTGTGCTTTCTTTTATATTTTTACAGTCAAGCTTAGAACA
>SNQJ01S0173372.1:16500-36846 GCA_010110895.2 Picea sitchensis | reverse complement strand
TATAACAGAGTGATCAGAGTGGAGTATAATCGAAATAATACAAGGTTACACTCTGATTAACAGAGTGATCAGAGTGATTACGCAATATAACTGTACGCAATATTGGTTGTGTTATCCTCTAAACGGTTGGTGAGTCAGATTCTTTTTTCTGGTCTTACTTTTTGATTATATGCGTATTTGTTTGATTCTTCTAAAGTGTTTTTGTATAATTCAGATTTTATATTTTCATGACATGGATTTGGTGTTGGCAGTGTTGTAATATGGATTCAGATCAGGGGAAGCTCTTCATTAGTGGGATATCATCGGAGATAACAGAGGAATGATTGAAGGATTATTTCAAGAGGTTTGGAGATATCCTGGAAGCAGAGATTAAGAAGGCCAGGATCACAGGCAGGGTGCGGGGGTTTGGCTTTGTTGTTTTTGCATATCTAGCTGTGGCAGACAGGGTTCTATTGAAAATGCACAACATTGATGGCCGAATGGTAACTTTCTTTTCTCTTTTGTTCTCTTGACAAGTTTAAAAGGTTTACAAGTAATGACTAGTTCAAATTACTTTGTTTTTTAATCAAATATATAGGTGGAGGTTAAAAGAGCAATTTCCAGAGACGAGCAGCATGGTGTGGCCAGTTACTGTTCATCTACCACTGACACTCACATGTATTCACTCTATAAATTTTTTGTCCCCTGTCTGTGAGTGCTGAGAAAAAAACCGATCTGCATTGAGGACTGAAGGATTTGTTGTGCGTTGTCTGTGTGTGCTAGCAGAAAACCGATCTGCATTGAGGAGTAAAGGATTTTCTGTCCGCTGTTTGTGTGCTGAGCAAAAAACTGATCTGCAGACGTGTGAAGGTAGTCTGTGTGTGAGGAGAAATTATGGAGCTCCAGAGGAGACCAGAAACCAACAGTCGACTGTGCAGAAGAAGCAGCAGAACCAAAGAGGACAACGCACAGCTCGAGAGGAGACCAGAAATTTCAATTTGTTTGCGCAAGAGCAGCCAAGAGACTGTAGATCGAGTATTTACTTAATTTGGGAAAAATCCTGCTGCAGAGTAAGAGAGTTTTAATTGCTGACTACCAAGAGAGTTTTCTCTATATTTCCATTTCCTTTTGCCTCATTTTGAAATATTAGAGAAATGGCAAATAATTAAATTAGTGTGTTTTCCTTCAATATGTATTTGCCAAAACTTCATTAAAGAGAGTCAAGCTATTCTTAGCCAGGATTGTGGTTTTGTGATATGATGTTAGCTGTATTTTTATTAAACTGTAGCCATTGAAGTTTGCGTCTGCATACTTTCTCTCTAAAATCAGAGTTGCACATACTGATAACTGTGGAAACACCCTTGTTATTTGTGGATGTATTGTATTATTGTATAGAGTTGAGGGCTGTTAGGACAGTCCTCACGGGTGTTAAAGTGTTTTCTTGAGTGTTTTCTATTTATGTTTTTTTAAAAGAAATGGCATCGGGCATGTATCATCAATTTATCATTCCAATTTATCATTCCAATAGATGTATGTTGCACTGTGCAATATACATATATTGCACAATGCAACATACATATACTGCACAGTGCAACATACATATACAAACGCAATATAACTGTGCAATTAAGGTTAACTGCGGTATTATACATATATTTCACAAGGTAACATACATGCTATACAAACGCAGATAACTGCGGTAATATACAAACATAATATAATCAGGTAATATATAAACATACAATCGCAAAATATATAACACATATAACATAACCGTAGTAATATATAAACATATACAAACGCATAAATAAACACATACAATCAGGTAATATATAAACATATACAAACAATATATATAAATATATAAACGTAATATAACTGTGAAATATATAAACACATACAATTGTGCAATATATAAACACATACAAAAACTGTGTATACAATCAGATATATGTGCAACAATCAGTGAAATATACATATACAATCAACAAACGTGCAATATACATATACAAACGTAATACAATAACTGCGTAATATACATATACAAACGTATCATACAATCGTAATATACAACCGCGGTAATATACAACTGCAATATACAACCGTGGCAATATTCAACTGCGGGTAATATACAAACTGCGGTAATATTCAATCGTGTAATATACATAATGATTCATTAATCAGGTAATATATATATACAACCGTATATGTGTGCAATATACAAATCAGGCAATATACCAACTGCGGTAATATACTAACTGCGGTAATATACAACTGCGGTAATATACATATCGCATATACAATCGCGGGGTAATATACATACTCATATACAATCGCAATATACATACGAGATATACAATCAGGTAATATACATAATGCGATATACAACTGCGTAATATATTATATACAATCAGATATGCGCAAGTAATATATACAAACACAATATAATCAGGTAATATATAACTCTAATATACATATAAGCAAACGATATAAAACTGTATATATACAAACACAATATACAAACAGATATAAACCGTATATATACATATAAAACTCTATATATAACTCTGCAATATACATATACAAACGAATATAAAATCAAGCTTATATACAAACGAATATACAACGATTTAAAATCAGATATAAAATCATATATACAAACGCAATATATATTTATATACAAATTGTTTATATTTAAGACTGTATATAAAACTGTATATAAAGTTTTATATACAGTTTTAAATATAAAGTTTTATATTTAAAACTGTATATAAAACGCAATATATTTATATACAAACGCAATATATACAAACTGTTTATATTTAAACTGTGATATAAATTGTTTTATATACAAACACACATACCTAACGCGATATAAATCGATATAAAACGTGATATACACATATACATATATATATACATATAAAACGATACAAACGTTAAACGCATATAAAAACTATTATACAAACGCATATAATATACAACAAACGCAAACGAATATACAACAAACGCAAACGCATACACAACAAATGCAAACAACGCATATAAAACTCTGCAATACAAATAAAAACGCAAACAGACAGGCGAAAACGAATGTTAAATACCTCCAAATTCCCACGACGACTCGAACCTGCCTCACGTAATTCACTACTCCCGGTGGATACAATCACGTAATTCAATCGGCCCCGCGACACACCTCACGACACAATCACACTCATCCGCAACACCTGACCACCGTCGCGAACAATCTTACTCGCAAATCCAAACAAGTTTCTAACCGCCATCAATCGGATGTGTGGCAATTATATAACATTTTCTACCGAATCTATGTTTCGCCGAATATTGTTCTACTAAAAATCTTTCTACCGAGAACATATCATTTAAAAAATCCGTACCGACCAGTTCTCTACACGCAAATCGAGGGGCCCTATTATGGTCTTGCCTGATTTGACGCTTATGTTTTCAACACAGTTCTAAAAATTATTTAGTTCGCCGAAAAAGTTGTTTTTCAAAATTTGAGACCTCGAATTGTCACGAAAGTGTAACTCACCTTCGTGATTTCACCCTAAGCTCATGTCAAAACTCTTCGAGAACACATAGGGTTCCATATGTTTATATAATATCTTACCTAGACTTTCATAATTGTTCACAATATGTTGCTGCTCCATAACAGTGGGAAAACCATTCACCGCTCTCTAGCTGCAACTAATGCATCACCATTGTTATCAATAGTAGCAAGCAAACCATCCACTTCTCTTGCTGCTCGCTGAAATCTACTTCGCGCAAAGGTAATAACAGTCTTATCGCCGCCTAGTGAGAATTAGATTTCTCCAGCTTCATTGCCCCTTTCATTATTTTCTTCTTCCATCTCAGAATGGCCCGCATAGAGAAAATATGATCTCACTTTTAATTCAAATAAGCTCTAACACAAAGAACTTTTGGTAAGCTTGTGTCAAAACTCTTCAAGAACACAAAGTATTTCATTTATTTATACGATCTCTACCTAGGTTTGTTGTCAGTACTGGCCTCGAAACCATCCCTTCTTGATAACAGTGGGAAAACTGTTCACCTCTCTTCTTTTTATCAACTAATGCATCATCATTGTTATCAAAACTGGCCTGCAAACCATCCACTTTTTCTTGTTGCTAGCTGAAATATAATTAGATCTCCCCCAATAGCAATCTGCCACCATCTACCATTTCCGATTTCGTTAAGAGAATTAGGGTTTCTCTGAGCTTCATTGATCATTTCATTATTTAAAATGATAGAACTTTTTTCAGCTCATCTCAAAACTCTTCAAAAACACATAGCCTTCCCTATATTTATATGATCTCTCCCCTACTCAAATGATAATCTTCACTTAATCAAACCATCTATATAACTATTTTTAAAAAATAAAAATTCCACATTTTATTGAAAACCATATATATAAATATTTTTAAAAATAAAAAAATTCCATTAATGTGATGTTGCTCTGTTGACTATGTGGGACTTATGACTATTTTTTAAGATAAAAAATTCCATACTTATTGTACATAGAGTAGCTCTCTACATAGAGTGTGATGTTGACGAGGAATCAAAAAATTAAAGTTCAATAATTAAAATAATAATAATAATGTCCACTTAACTAAAAATTAAAAAATTCAACTAAAAACAAAAAAATAAAGATGCTCACTAAAATAATAATAATATTAATAAAATAAATTTGATCCATTAAATAACTCAATTAAAAATAACAATTATAGTAATTTAACATGGAATGAAATAATAATAAAAATTACATCTTAGTGTAGAAAGGTAAATTGGGTCCTTATATTGTGTTATCACTGTGTAATTTGGCTCCTGTAATTTTAGGGCAACATACAGAGGCAACACATCAATACACTTCGAAAGTCGAGTTAATGATCCAGCCCTCCAAGACTCACAAATGGATCTCTCGTCTGATATAACTTTGCTGGAATATGATATTAGGCCAATTCGTGCGTAATACGGGTTTTTTTTAAGAATTGGGTAGGGGTAGAGAATAGAAACCATGGGCTATGGATTCATTGCAACCAATGATCAAAATCCATGTCAATAGTCTAATATTTGCATGGAAAGGTAGACAACTCATTCGATCCTTTAACTTAAATGAAATAGGAGAGATGAAACAGGTTAAGAAATCCACCAAACACGTAGAAACTAAGAATTATGAGTTTAATCTTTAGTGGAAAAAAAAATTTATTCTTAAGCCAGAGACAGAGTGTGCATTAAAACCAATTATGTTATTCATCTTCTTTAATAATTCAAGGGAAGATATTAATTATGATAATAGAGAAACAAATCAAAAAGAGGGATGTACATCATCGGTCACCTAAATAGGTCACAAGAACTCGTAGCATAGGGTCTATTATTGAATTGATGAAAATACATAAAGCTCATTGAGTTGTTTTACAAAAATCCAAATCGCTGGTGCCCCCTACCGATAAACCCCTTACATTTAAATCATCAGAATTTATAAAGAGACTCTCCTGTGCTCGAGGTCGGATTCAACCACCTCGGCGAAGAACAGCACAAAATCCCCAAAAATCTCGAACTCTAAATTTGGCCAAATCTCCCGAAAATTGGGGTACGCTCAGACGATTGTTTTTCCCAATAGGTGACACCTAGGAAAGAAGTGAATGAGTTTATTGTGGATGGGTATGTTCTATACCAAAATGTCCTTCGGTTTCGTCAAATTCTCCTCTATCCGTTTTTCTAAACAACTCCCACAAAATCATGACCGAATGGTGAAAATTGAAAAACTAGCAAAATGGGGCTCGAAATGGATTATATTCTCCCTTCTCATATAAATTGTTCTAAAATGATAGAGGTTTTGTTCCTCATCCTATTATGGTGAAACATCTCTCTTGGTTTTTCAAAATGTGTTTTAGCCATCTTTAATCACCGGAATCACTGCGAAAAAATGTTGGCGAACGGTTTTTAGGTAAGCCGGTATTCCTGGACTCGAGGTGGTAAACTGCTTTTTTGGGGAACTCGCTTTGTGGAGATGAAAAGTGTTTGGGGTTGGTTTTATGAAACAACTTTATTCAAAACCCCTCTCGCTAAAGTTCGGATGGCCAAGGGGTGTTCATAATTATTTTTGGTGATCGATTTGAGTTTATGTGGGATGTGATGTGACAATAGAGTTAGATATGTTGCTCTTATTATTGCAGCTTTTTTTTTTTTTTTTTATTTTACATTTATTTATTTGGTTTTACGCTCTGTTTTAATATTTTATGTGTTTTTATGTTATGTTAATATTTAATGTTTTGTATTTTGTTTATATGTATTTTTTAATATTTCATATGTTTTAACCTATATAAGCTTATTGTAATTTTTATTAATATTATTTTATTTTTAATGTTTAATCTTAATCTAAATTAACCTAAACACTAACTTAATTATTAATTAACTAATTAATAATTAATTAGTTTAAGATATTCAAACTATATTAAACTTATTACTAACTTTATTAACCAATTGATGTTTCTTTTTGTCTGGCTTTTGTTTTATTCGTGGATGAGTGTATGCAAGTAGATGCATCAATGGGTCAAAAGAAAAAGTGAGGGCGCAGATGGGGATGAAGGATGCAGTAGGGTGATGGATGATCGGGTGAAATGGATGGAAGGGGGAAATGAAACAACCGGTGAGACTAGCAAGCCATATGTCTTCATCGCAGGGGCAACGCCAAATAGTAGTTGAAGAATCACACGGCGATTATAGGACCCCAAACATATATTGATCTAACCAAATGTTAAAAGAAGACACTTATCTACATATACAAAATGCTTGTGGCTAGATGTAGAACTTATTACATTGCTCTCCTTGGTTTCTCGAGGTACAAGTCCACGAAACCATCGAAATAGATCATCTTATTGACTTCATGCTTCGCATTGTAGGAAGAATGGATTGAATTGCTTTCCCGAAACCCAAAACCTCAGACTTCATTGTGGTAATATCACGAGTTCACATTTTTTCGACTGATCGCTGATCCCCATTTCATGATTACGCGCCTCAGTATAGTGAAGAACCGAGTGTTCCCCTCCTTCCAATACCCGAATTGCGAGACCATCGATTTGGTCTCGATGGACTTGGTCCGACGATCAACGATCGGTGATCCTCTCACATTTTGTGACTTTGTGTCTTGGGTAGAAAACCTCCTCCGAGCTCCTAACTCCGGGTTGTCGAATTGCTTCACCCCATAAATTATGGGAACTAGTCTTCAATTAATATATATCTATTCCAGCACCACGCGGTTTGCTCGCGATGATTCCATTTGCTACCAAACAATCCGCATACACCGACCATGCCTAAGATGGAGGTTTTCATGACGACCGTGCCGTAGTTCTGGTGCATTTTGGCGAAATTGGTGAAGTGGTTTGAATGAAAATTTTACTGTTGGTCAAATGTAAGGTTGGTTTATATAAATTATCTTTGGTGAGAGAAAAAATTTGTCCTCGGCCTGTATGCAGAGTTTAGTTAGGTCTTTCAAAATATGAAAATTTTGGTATAAGATGGTATTGGCCTAGGGCCATACACTCAAGCACACTCAACACCGAGAGACAACACCTATTCAATACACCAAACACCAACTAAATCAGCTGCATCACGCAAAGACAAACACACCCCAACGCCTAAGCACTACCGAAGCTCCCGCTCACTTCTATCGAATCTACATATCAAACACCTGACATGTGGGTGGTTTTAAAATCCATTCCTTCAAGTTTAATGTGGGATTGCCAATGTGGAACCAAATAAAAATACATGACATGCCGTTGAAACCCTATGACGTGTGTTGAAATCCAATTGAATGTGTCCAACGGAGGAGGATCTAACGATAAGGCATTGCTTCCATACTACCACCAAAGTTGAATTGTGGGTGCGGGTGATTTGTGCATGGTTTTCTCCCGAAATGTCATTTCTGAACGATGAAACTATGGAACCTGCAGATGGCATTTTAAACATACAAACGAAGCATTTTCTGACCGCCAGGCTGTTGATGCATTTGACACTACATTTTTGAAATCGCTTTGGGGTGCCAATAGTGTAAAGTTTTGTTTGACAATATGATCAAATGCATCAACAACTGGGTACGATAACTTCATCTATTAATACCGCTACCGGTAACGCCGCACACTATTTGATCCTTTCAAGACGCCATTGATACAATAAGAGCAAAGAATCTGACTTATGGTTTTCAGAGAGCTCTTTATGATGGAATTTGCATGTTGTTTCTAGCTGTGTTAGATCGGCCAAGTGCAGTAGTAATGAAGGGAAATATTGCTTCAGTTCTACTTAAGGAGTCTGGAGCTATAGGTGCAAAGGCATTAAATTCACTACTTAAGGTCATTGCCCCAGTCATGATCATGTTCAGTTTGAACAGTACTGGATTGAAAAAGGAACATTCGAGTTACAGTGTGGTATGAGAAAAGGGTCCACATTTTGTTCTAGCCCTATGTTACCCTTGAATAGCCTTCGCTATTTCGGGTTTGAAAATATCGTTTGTATATTTGTTCTCAGATCGCCTATGCATGCTTGGAGCAACATTGAGCATTAATACTACCAATTTATCCCGAAGCCATACCTTTTAATCCTGGTATCATCTTGTTTCAAAGGTCGTTTGAACTATGCATATGATGATTTCTCTGTGCAGTTGCAATTGATCAATGATAGGAAGGAAGAGATTGTATTGTTTCCCTCTATTCTGGGATGAATTAATTCAGTTGCATAGACATCCGAGTGAGCCATCATACGAAGAATAAGATCCTAACAAGTTTAACCTATGACACCGTCTCTATCCTATAGCTGCCCATGCACATGAAGTGAATAGTGACTATGCTCTACATTTGAAGCTTCAGGAAGTGTTTGATGACGCTGATAACACATCCTCCTTTACTGTTCGAGAATGAGTCCTATCAGTCATATCTTAGGCTGTTACAGAGTGTAGCACATGAAAAGCCTATTCTTGCTAAGGAAATTGAGGTAGACTGAGGCTCATGAGGTTACGAAGATAATGATAAGTTTGGCATCTTTTTCAAGTCCGCTCCTAATTGTATCATATATTGACTCTGAGTAAGCCAACGATCATATGCCTTCCTGAGACGAACCCTAACTGCTTGAAACTTGTTGTCCTCACAATTTTCTTATTCTCCTGATTATTCTATAACAAATTCGAAAAGAGAGTAGTGTTATTTTTCAGGGTTATGAATAAGCACAAGATATCTGGTGATAAACAAATAGTGGGCTCGGTATACAACTGTTAATCCATCACACTGGTCATCAAGTTCCAAATGCATAACAAGTGGCAAAGTAAACCAACGTTTAAGCAGTAGTTACAGGGAGGTGGCATAGGTTCCTATCTTCCAGGAAGTGGTTAGAAAATTAATCCCCCAGCTAGCAGTATACTCCAAACAACCTCCAACATTCACGAATTGTTTCCTTCATTAGCGTTTGCTAATACCTTTTTCCAATAATCTTTAAACCTCCTCCAACCCCGCTCCGTGATGTCAAAGCAAACAATCACCACATTCAGTTTTCAATTAGTCTACCGTTGGAGACAATCTACAGGTGGAAAAACATTCCTGTCTAAGAAGATTCGACTCAGTTTCCAGCAAAACACAACAAACTCCAGAAATACTACAAAGAACAAATCGAGTTCCCATTCAGCTTACATTCACTTTGTTTAAGGAAACAATTCTCGATATGTGTTATTTTGTAACTGCTACTATTCTTAGATCGCAGAGGCACGCCCAGTCTCTGAAGGGCTGAGGCTTGTTTTGGCCATATAGTGGATGTAAAACTTACAAGGTCTGATCAATGCGGAGGGAGAGCCTCGACCAGGTGGAGAGAGGTCCTTCTAGATTTTGTTTCTTTTGTCAGATGAAGGCCTGTGTTTCAAATGCAGGTTCAAGCTCAGAATCCCCAATGATATCAGTGAATATTTCTTTGTGATTTTTATGACAGATCAACAATATACATATTTCTTTGACAGGATTCCTGTGTAGTGATACCTGTGTTCTTCCTCTGTTTAGTGTTTCTCCCTGTGGTCATGATGCTCGCTTTCTTTTTCTCTTATTATCAAAAGGAAAGTTATAGGGGAAGAATTTATCAGCGTATACTTTGCCTCTCGGATTTTGATAATCTTTACATTGATCTTCGGTGCGCCTAGCTTAGGATTCTTGGTGCTCCTTCACTGCCTTTTCTCACTCTATTTTCCACAAACCTATTAACTCATCAACACTCAATACTTATCCATTATTACAAGCACTTGCCTTGTGAAAGAGCTCACCCAAATCTGAGAATTAAGTCACCTTGTTTAAAACGCAGACTCCATTTGCCCAATGGCTCTCTTCGTTTTCCCAAACTAACCACCTCAAAATCAAAACCCTATGTTTACCTCCTATATAACTAGCTTCCAACATCTCTGGCTTTCTGCCCAAACAAAGCTAAATTTGAAAGAGAGATCCCTTTCTGAGTCTTTTGAGGGCTAGGATCCAAGACTCAAGCTGTCTGAGGTTGGCTCGTGGATTGCCTTCGCGAACCTTAGGCAAATTACACACGCTAACAGTTCCAAAAAATCATCTCACAATGTACCAGATTCCCTTGGGCACCAACGGTTCAGACTTCCTGAGAACCAAAGATTCTAGATTCTCTCATTGTCGACTTCGTGTTTGGGAGACAACCTCTCCATTCTCCTAACTCCTGATTGTCGAGCTGCTGAAAACATATGACCTTTGGATAGATTCATCACTGACGCTATCAGTCTCTCTCTCTCGTGAGATTCTGATCATTTTTTTACTTTGAAGAATTTATAAGTAGATAGAGATGGCACCACATCTCATTAGCTATCCAAATTGGCAACCTCACATTGGAACCAGAGGTTAGATCTTTGGGACTTCTTAGAATCATGGAGAATAATTTGTTGCACTGAGTCAACCCCTGCATTATCGGGCTTTGTCCTAGCTACCTTGTTTTCAATTCACTAATGTGGGAGCTTAGAGCAGAGAGGGATTGAGAAGATGAGGTTGTAAAGAGGGTCCAAGTGCCAATCGGGATTGATTTTCCTAGATCTTTGCCATTCATGATTTTTGTTGCCAAATCTATTATGACCTTAGAGTCTCCTTCAAGGATCAGATAAGTGAGGTTTGGATCTAGAGCCATTTTCACACCTTTGATGAGTCCCTAAATTTTTGCTTGATTTATTGGTGTTGCATCCAAGATTCTCTGCAGTGTGTCTTGTATTTGGCCCAAGTTGTTTTATGACCTCTACATAGAATGAGTTTCCTTGGATTTCCTTTTGATGCCTATCAAATTCAATCTCCATGGAGCCTCGAAAGGGGGAGCCACTTAGAGGGATTGAAGGCTTTTGAAATTAGGGGTTGTTGTTGATGAGGGGTGGAGTGAGAAAACAATAAGCCCCAAGAGTGAGTAGCGAGATCTCACCTGGTTGAGAGGGGAAGTCTTCCTGGTCCAAAATTGTAGGTGAAGAGTTTCCTGGAGATGCAGGGGGATTGTATTCTAGAGGAGGGTGGGAGGAGAGGGATGGTTCAAAATATTCTTTCAGACCTCTCTTCCATAGTTGCCAACCATAACCTTTTAAGCTTCCTGTGTCTTAGATAGGACTTTGAAGGGAGCCTGAGCCCCAATCCCCCATGTTTATGATGTTGTTTTTAACTCATTTGGTTCTTCTCATAAAACAAAGTGCTCTTTCCAAATGTTCTCACCGAAGGATCTGGCATTAGGAGGTGCTCCGTGGTTTCTACCTCGAGATGGAAGAGATAACAAATGAAACCAAATCTTTGAAGGTTGTCCCATGTTAAGATTTTGTTTTGGAGTAGAAGCGAGGAAAGTAGAGATTTTGGGCGAGATTTTTGAGCTCCATATAGTTGTCGAGATGCCAACTTTCTGAAGATTGTGGAATTTCTCAGGCAGTGTATCCTCCCCAGGAGTGAAGCCTCCATGAGGTGTGTATCCCCATATGAGAATGTCTTGGCATATTGTTTTCTGGAATCTTCTTTGGGTTGTAGTTTGTTTCCAGTGTTGCAGGTCACAATCCGTTGTCACTTGGAGTTCCTAGTGGGTTGATTTCCAACTTTGTCAGGGAGAGTTGTTGGGGGTATGTGTCCACAAATCTGTTACCTTGAGTGTGGCAAGATCTTCAGTGTGATTTTTTGTAGGATTGTATATTTTATTCTAGTTGTAGGGGTGGCATTTTCTTCTAGGAATCCATCCATAATAAGGCATTCTGTCCATTGTTAACTTCCTAGAAAGCATGTTCCTATATGAGTGGACTATTTTCCAGGCCGCATTCCACATGTTGGAGCCATGGTTTTTCTCCCGCATTCTTATAAGTTGACTTTGGTGCGATTAGTATATTTGTATCATGGAGATATGTTCCTAGATCTCACAGTATTTTGAGTCATCTTGATGAAATTTTACTCCCATCCCGCTATTTAATTCTAGTGGTTCCTGAGGCCTAGAACAACTAAAATTTCCAATGGCGACTTTGTCCCAACTCCGGCTAGGGCCCATTTTTGTCTGCCAGTTGTGTCCATGCCATACAAATTTTCTTTGCAGATTCCTTGTTTTCTTTCCGATTGATTGGGGGGCATGTAATGAGAAGAGGTAGGTCGGGATGGCTTTGGAGGACTGGGAGTTTTAAGAGAATGATTCTTGCCTCGAAGTTGAGGGAGCCGGTAAAGGTCTAGGCTAAGACAAATATAAATTGAGAGTAGGAGAGATTCCCTAAGAGATGCCTCGAATACGAATGTGAAAGAGGGATTTCTAGGTAGCAAGAGGGAAGAGTGCATACAGGGGTATTCAAAAGTTGAGAAAGGTGTTGTTGATCAGTAGAGGAGTATTAAAAAATAAGACATTGGGGAGAATAAAATGAGAGGGCTTCACTAAATCAAAGAGGATATACCTAGTTTAATTACTTTGAGGGCGTTCACATGTGCTGTATCATCTACTCTAATCAAGTTGTGGGAGGCTATCCGCTGTAACCCATGAGGAGGGAGGCCTTAGAGGGATCAATTTGAATTGAATCCTTGATATAACGTCCTAGGACATAATCCATTATGACAAAAGTGAGGGAGAGGGTCACCTTCCTTATTCCCTGAGGGGGAGAAGGGATGAGGGACCCCATTGACCATGCTTGAGACAAAGGTTGAGGGAAATGAGGTTCATTATCCCAGAGACCCAATCCTTGTTGAAACCAAAAGCCAATAGGGAGCTTTCATGTGTTTCGAGCTTAATTTCACAAAAGATTTTGAAAGGTCATGTTTTTAGAAGAACCTGTTGTGTAACATTTGAGTTTTTGAAGCAATACATTTTGTACCCTTGTGAGTTTCCAAACTCCTCCACAAGTGACGGGCTAACTACTGGAAATTTGAGCCAACAATTTTCAAATCTAAAGGGTTTAAGCTTGGAGGTGGCAATAGTATCAACCCATAGCTGAACCAACCAGTGGTCCAAACTTGCCTTCAGGAGGATGTTGGAATCTACTAAGGGGCCTTCTAAAAGTAGAGTTTTCGAGATGACAAAGCGATCCAGCTTGGATGATATTTGTTGGTGACCAGATCTTTTGTTGGTCTAGGTGTAGGTGACATGCTACTCTCAATATCTACGAGTCCGAGGTTCTCTATGACTTCCTCGAATTTTTCAAATAGTTAGGCACTTTTTTCCCCTCATTCCAACGTGAGAATCATGTTAAAGTCACCCCCCCTATTCTTAGAAGCTTCTACTTAGAATAGCCCTGATGGTAGCACTATATAAAGAGGCTCAATCAATGTAATGGGACACGAAGAGAAGTATTGTATTTGAATAATTAAATGGAAGCAATTTAAGAAATTGAATTTCCCTAACAATCCTTAGGCTCATTTAACTAACACAACTAGAACCTGTGGAGACTAACATTCCATATTGCCATCAATTTACTCATGAAATAAGAATGGAGACTAACATTCCATATTTCCATCTATTTACTCACGAAATAAGAGAGGAACGCATGAAATAAGAGAGGAAAAGAAGAAATAAAGATACCTCCAAAACATCGTCTACCTACAAAGAAATAAAACTATTCTCTCCTCCTACTACTTGTAACAAGTTATACTATAGTAACCAAGCCACAGTCATCCATAAAATACTATACCGGTATTTGAGAATTTAGATGAAGGTATTAACTCAATTCGATTTGGTAGGATTTAAACATTTTTTACCATATTTAATCATTAAAAAAATGGATGACTTGATATGTTTTTTGAATTCATTCACAAATACTAATTATACATCATTGAAGAAAATATTAGAAATCTTCCATCAAGTAAATTTCACGACAGTCACACAAATACGCAAATTTCATGACAGTAACACCAATATGTAATTAAGAAAATGTTAGAAATCTTCCATAAGCAAATTTCACATAGTATCGTAAATATGTAGTTAAGAAAGGTGAATCGCCCTTCTCAATCTACAGCTAAAAGACCTTGAAGTTTCGAACTCTGGTTGCATCTTCTTCTACCAAAAACCTAATGTTATACACAAAAAATATTACTCACCTATGAAAATATGTAATCTGCATCCTAAACGTGGACAAACCACTGTAGGATCCTCTCCTCTACAACCAAAACACAAATAGCTAGAATTTTTACAAAAAGAAAGTAGCAGTGCTCAAGAGCTATGAAAATATTTAATCTGCATCTTGAAGTTGAGACAGTAGACTCGCGTCTCTGCAGACTGGACATGAAAATTTCCGGCCATTAAACCACTGGACGATGCAGTGTCCATGATAAAGATGGCTGCATGGCAACTGTTTTGCGGAATCATCAATTGAAAAGAGCTCTTGACAAATTGGGCATATTAATGCATCAGCACTATTAACACTCTGTTGCTGCAGGATAACTGTATGCAAACCGTTCACCACTCTTCTTGTTGCGACTAATGCATCACCATCTTTTCTTCCTAGTGGAAATATACTTCGACCTTCGTGAACTGTGAGTTTCTAGGTTTACTATTTTTAGCTAATCAGATCCACTTAAGTCGGTGATCTGCATGCTATATATGTAACCTCCATTTGTTTGTTAAGCAATGAAAACGTTTTGTGTTGTGTGAATTAATTCTTCCAATTTTATCTATATAAAGATGTCGCCGTCTAAAAATTCTGATCTCGTTATGAGAATTAGTGTTTCTCTGAACTTCATTGCCCCTTTCGTTATTTACTTCTTCCATGTCAGAATGCTCTGCAGAGAGAAAATATGATCTCACTTTTTTAATTCAAATTCGCTCTAACACAAAGTACATACAGTAAGCTCATGTCAAAAATCTTCAAGAACACATAGGCTTTCATATATTTATATGATCTCTTACCTTGGCTTTCATAATTGTAAACATTACCTTGGTGCTCGATAACAGTGGGCAAACCGTTCACTGCTCTTCCTGCTGCAACTAATGCTTCACCATTGTTATCAACACTGACCTGCAAATGATCCACTTCTCTTGTTGGTAGCTGAAATCTACTTCGAGCTCCACGAATAGCAGTTTGTTGCCTCCTAACAATTCTGATTTCATTATGAGAATTAGTGTTTCTCCGAGCTTCATTGCTGCTTTCGTTATTTACTTCTTCCATCTCAGAATGGCCTGCATAGAGAAAATATGATCTCACTTTTTAATTCAAATTCTCTCTAACACAAAGTACAGATGGTAAGCTCATGTCAGAACTCTTCAAGAACACATAGGCTTTCATTTACTTATGATATCTCTTACCTAGGTTTTCATAATTGTGAACAATATGTTGTTGCTCGATAACAGTGGGAAAACCATTCACCGCTCTTCTAGCTGAAACTAATGCATCACGATTGTTACCGGCACTGGCCTGCAAACCATCTGCTTCTCTTGTTGCTCGCTGAACTCTAATTCGAGCTCCGTGAATAGAAATCTGCCGCTGTGTAACAAATCCGATTTCGTTATCAGAATTAGGGTTTCTCTGAGTTTCATTGCCCCTTTCATTATTTACATCTCAGAATGGCCTGCATAGAGAAAATGTGATCTCAGTTTTTTAATTCAAATTCGCTCTAAAACAATGTAGAGATGGTAAGCTCATGTCAAAACTCTTCGCGAACACATAGGGTTCCATATGTTTATATAATCTCTTACCTAGACTTTCATAATTGTTCACATTATGTTGCTGCTGGATAACAGTGGGCACCGCTCTCCTTGCTGCGACTAATGCATCACCATTGTTACCAACAGTAGCCAGCAAACCATCCACTTCGCTTGTTGCTGGCTTAAATCTACTTCGCGCGAAGCGAATAACAATCTGCCGTCGTCTATGAGAATTACGGTTTCTCCGAGCTTCATTGCCCCTTTCATTATTTACTTCTTCCATCTCAGAATGGCCTACATAGAGAAAATATGATCTCACTTTTTTAATTAAAATAAGATCTAACACAAAGAACATTTGGTAAGCTCATGTCAAAACTCTTCAAGAACACAGAGGCTTTCATTTATTTATACGATCTCTTACCTAGGTTTGTTATCAGCACTGGCCTGCAAACCATCCGCTTCTCGATAACAGTGGGAAAACCGTTCACCGCTCTTCTTGCTGCAAATAATGCATCATCGTTGTTATCAGCACTGGCCTGCAAACCATCCACTTTTCTTGTTGCTAGCTTAAATCTAATTAGAGCTCCCCCAATAGCAATCTGCGGCCATCTACCATTTCCGATTTAGTTAGGAGAATTAGGGTTTCTCTGAGCTTCATTGGTCATTTCATTATTTAAAATGATAAGACTTTTTTCAGCTCATCTCAAAACTCTTCAATTAACACATAGCCTTCCCTATATTTATATGATCTCTCCCCTACTCAAATGATAATCTTTCACTTAATCAAACCATCTATATAACTATTTTTTAAAAATAAAAAATTCCACATTTATTGAAAACAATATATATATATATATTTTTAAAAATAAAAAATTCCATACTTATGTTGCTCTAGTGCTGACTATGTGGGACTTATGACTATTTTTTTTAAATAAAAAATTCCATACTTATTGTACATAGAGTAGCGCTCTACACCGAGTGTGATGTTGACCAGGAATCAAAAAATTAAAGTTCCCTCAATTAAAATAATAATAATAATGTCCACTTAATTAAAAAAATAAAAATAAATTCAAGTAAAAAACCAAAAAAATAAAGATGCTGAATTAAAATAATAATAATAATAATAAAAATAAATTTACTGCATTAAATAAATCAATTAAAAAGAACAACTATAGCAACTTAACATGGAATGAAATAATAATAAAAAAATTACATCTTAGTGTAGAAAGGTAAATTGAGGGGTTCTTATCACTATTTTATATGATTTTATGATTTGCTAAGAGTTTTTTTTTTTGAATAAAAAAATTGGGTCCTTATATTGTGTTATCACTGTGTAATTTGCCCAAGGTTGTGGGGGCAGTCACAGAGGCAACATCAAAATCACTTCGAGCCAAGGATCCAGCCTTCCAAGACTCACAGAGGGATCTCTCTGTCTGATATAACTTTGGTTGGAATATGATATTAGGCTAATTATGGAGAACATGGGTTTGTTTTTAAGAATTGGGTAGGGGTAGAAAAGAGGAACCATGGCCTATGGAGTCACTGCAACAAATGATCAAAATCCATGTCAATAGGCTAATCTTTGCATGGAAAGGTAGACAACTCACTTGATCCTTTAACTTAAATGAAATGGGAGAGATAGAACATGTTAAGAAATTCAATTAAACACATAGAAACTAAGAATTCTGAGTTTAATCTTGAGTGGAAAACATAAAAAACTATACCAAGCCAGAGACAGAGGGTACATTAAAATCAATTCTATTCTTAATCTTCTCGGAATAATTCAGAGGAAGATATTAATTATGATAATAGAGAAAACAAATCAAAAAAGAGGGATGCACATCACAAGTCGAAATAGTCACAAAAATCCTACAACATAGGTCTATTATTGAATTGATGAAAATACAGAAAGCTCAGTGAGTTGTTTTACAAAAACTAAATCATGGTGCCCCGACTGATCAACCCCCCTTTACACATTTAAATCACTGTAATTTATAAAAGATACTCTCCCCAGGCTCAGGAGGTCGGATTCAACCACCTCGACTAAGAGTAGCACAAAATCCCCAAAAATCTCGAACTGTAAATTTGGCCAAATCTCTCGAAAATAGGGGTACGCTCAGACAATTGTTTCTCCCAATCGGTGACACCTAGGAACAAACTGGAGGAGGTTATTGTGGATGGGTATGTGCTATACCAAAATGTCCTTCGGTTTCGTCAAATTCGCCTCCATCTCGCCGAAACAATTCCCGCTAACAGGAAAAATGAAAAGCTAGCAAAATGGGGCTCAAAAATGGATTATACTCTCCCTTCTCATGGAAATTGTTCAAAAAATGATAGAGGTTTTGTTCCTCATCCTTTTACGTAGAAAAACCTCTCTTGGTTTTTCAAAATGCGTTTTAGTTTGCCCAGAATCGCCTTCCGAAATTGCGTGGTAAAAAATGTTGCGAAAACGGAATTTTTTTTAGGCAAGGTGGTATTCCGGACCCCCTTGAGGTGGTAACTGGTTTTTTTGGGGGAGGCACTGGCTTGTGGAGATGACAAGTGTTTGTGGTTGGTTTTATGAAAAAACTTTATTCCAAACCCCCCCTCTCATTAAAGTTCGGATGGCCAAGGGGGGTTCATAATTATTTCTCGTCATTGATTTGAGTTTATGTGGGATGTGATGTGATGTATAGACTTAGGAAATGTTGTTTTATTAATGTGTTTTCTTTCGTGTTTAGTTTTTGGTTTTACTTTTACATTTATTTATTTGGTTTACCTTTTGTTTTAATATTTTTTTATGTGTTTTTATGTTATGTTAATATTTAATGTTTTGTATTTTGTTTATATGTATTTTTAAATATTTCATATGTTTTAACCTATATGTTTATTGTAATGGGTCAAAAGGACAAGGGAGTGAGGGCGCAGTGTGGATGAAGGATGCAACAGGGTGATGGAGGATCGGGCGAAATGGATGGAAATGGAAAGGTAAACAACCGAGAGACTAGCAAGCCATATGTCTTCATCGCGGGGGAAACGCCAAATAGTAGTTGAAGAATCGGGTTACCTATGATTATAGGACCCCAACACATTGATTCCAACTGAAATCTTAAAAATAGACAGTCTATCTACATACACAAAATGCCTATGGCTAGAGGTAGAAATTATTACATTGCTCTTCTTGGTTTCTCAAGGTACAAGTCCCTGAAACCATCGGAATAGATCATCTTCTTGACTTCGCGCTTCGCATTGTCGGAAGAATGGCTTGCATTGCTTTCCCAAAACCCAAACCCTCAAACTTCATTGTGGTCGTATCGCGAGTTCGCATTTTTCGACTGATGGCTGCTCCCCATTTCATGATTTCGCACCTCGGGATAGCGAAGAACAGAGTGTTCCCCTTCTTCCAATACCCGAATTGCAAGTCCATCGAGACCAAATCGATGGTCCAGATTTCCTCAGGAGCAACGGTCCAGATCCTCTCTCGCATTTTGTGACTTTGCGGCTTGGATAGACAACCTCCTCCGAGCTCCTGACTCCGGGTTGTCGAGTTCTAGAAATCATTTGTCAACGGTCCAGATCTCCTCGAGCACCAACGGTTCAGATCTCCTTGAGCACCAACATTCTATATTCTCTCGCGCTTTTCGCGACTTCGCGACTTTGGGAGAAAACCTCCTCCATTCTCCTGACTCGCGATTGTCTAGCTCCTGAAAACATCAGACGATTGGATAGCTTCATCACTGACGCTATCAGTCTCCCTCTCTCCTCAGCTTCTGATCATTTTTTACTTGGAAGAATTTATAAATAGATAGAGATGGCACCACGTCCAGATTAGGGTCATCCAGCTCGGAAAATTCCTCACATTGGAACCAGAGGTGAGATCTTTGGGACTTCCTAGAATCGTGGAGAATAATTTGTTGCATTGACTCAACCCCTACATTGGCGAGTCTCTCTGCTACTTTGTTTTCAATCTGCCGAATGTGGGAGGGCTTAGAGTTAGAGAGGGACTCAGAAGAGCCTAGAAACTGTAAAAAGGGCCAAGCAGGCATAGTGATTTTCCCTGGATCTTTTCCATTCACGATTTTTGTTGCCAAGTATATTATGATCTTAGAGTCTCCTTCAAGGATCAGACAAGTGATGTTTGGATCTAGAGCCATTTTCACTCCTTTGATGAGTCGCCAATTTTTTGCTTGAGTTATTGGTGTCGCATCCAAGATTCTCTGCAGTGAGTCTTTGTATTTGGCCCAAGTTGTTTCTTATGACCTCTACATA
>SNQJ01S0173370.1:0-20346 GCA_010110895.2 Picea sitchensis | reverse complement strand
TATAGATTTTAACTAAAATAATTTTAGCAAGATGTTACTCTTATACCTTAATCGCTTGGACTGAATCTGTTACTCTTGGTGTTGTTTGTGACAACTAATTATGTGTTCCAGGTAATTATACCTTGATCGCTTGAAATTGCAAGGGACATGTATTTATATGGATAATTATCATGGTATAAGAGGTAAAAGTGAACGAACTTTCCGAGGGCTACAGAACGTTGCATGAAACATAAATTAGTAACTAATTCCATACCTAAAAGCTTTCTATGATCTTCACATCTGCTATAAAATTTCACAACATTACATCCTATTTCGAAGCCTAGAAGCCTACACTAACAACACAAATTTATAAAATCGAAACATCCCCACAAAATTTTTAAAATTGAAAACTGTATACCAAGCAACGTCCTCCCATTAGATGAAATTTTAGAGATTGAAATTATGGCAGATACACCAATTTCATTGACATATGTGCATTCCTTATATTTAGAGCCCTGAAACGGAAATGCCATTCGAAAAGTTTCTTTGATATACATAAGAGATGAACCGATAAACCGTATTGTCTCACCTTAGGTACAACCAGGTATGGTTCCCATGTTTGTCTTCCATATATGATGTAGCCAGAAGTGGACTTTAGCCTCGCAAACTGTTTCAACCCTTTGCAAAGAAGTCAGCTTCATCCCCGCAAACATTTCAATCCTCCGCAAAGAAGATTCCCTACATTTTGGTGGCACATCAGAGGAAAAGCTGATGTTAAACGATCCATGTAACCAGCAGATTTCTCAGCTCTGCAAAAATGGCAGACAACACGGGAAATACAACCCTCGTGTGCTAATATTAACCTCCACCATAATGAATTCGATCTCTGAACCAGTAGTCACAAAAAAGTCACAAAAGTTCAGGCAGCCAAAATCGGATGCCGAAAACGAATGCTCAATCAACCAGTAGTCACAAAAGTTCAGGCGTCGAAAATGAATGCTCAATCAACCAATAGTCACAAAAGATCATCAACCAATAGAAACACAAAATCTAATCAACAGACCATCTCATGGCAGTCACAAAAGCTAAAGCTTCTAAGTCCGTTACAAACGGACAAAAGCTCAAGCAGTCACAAAAGCTAAAGCACAAAAGCTCAAGCAGTCACAAAAGCTAAAGCACAAAAGCTCAGGTAGTCACAAAAGCTAAAGCTTAAGCCGTTACGAAAGCAAAAAAGCAAGCTAAATCTTAAGCAGTCACAAAAGCTAAAACTGAGGCTGTTACAAAAGCACAAGCAGTCATTAAAGCACAAAATCTAATCAACAGACCATCCAGAAAGCCCGGTTTCTGGTAAGAACACTCAAAAGCATAAAATCCCACTGAATCCACGTGTTTTGAGGAATCACAAAGCCACGTGTTTTGAGGCATCCACGAGTACATCGCACGCACGTACGTGTTTTGGGTGGCGTAGGTGTTTTGGGTGATTAAGG
Source organism: Picea sitchensis (assembly GCA_010110895.2). Classification (NCBI taxonomy): domain Eukaryota; kingdom Viridiplantae; phylum Streptophyta; class Pinopsida; order Pinales; family Pinaceae; genus Picea; species Picea sitchensis. The sequence continues at coordinate 18,880 of SNQJ01S0173370.1, read as the reverse complement.
TTTCATCATCCTTCACCAATGGGGATATGTAATGATGTGAGCAATTAGATGTTCATGACCCCTCGTGACTCGTTTTGATTGAAAATTTTACATATAAATTAATGAAACGGGTGATGTAATTATTTTATAATTTTTTAATGTATGAATTTTAATGGCTGATGCAATTATTTTAAATTTTTTTATTGTATGAATTTTAATTTAAATATTAGAAAAAGTAATTAATCACATAATCAATAACTATATTATATAATTTAGTATCTTATGTAATTTTTCAAATCAAATCAATAAATATAGTATATAGTAATATATAATTATAGTGTATAATTTAGTATCTTTTCTAATCTTTCAAATCAATAAATATAGTATATAGTAATATAGTAATCTATGATTAGGCTTGCCTCGTTCCCGAGGCATCGTGGAAGAGGAGTGAGTGTAAAACTCACTAGGGCTCTGAAAAATCACCAGGGGCAGGACGCAAAGAGAAACACACCAGTGCTTACAGTCGTCGGGGAGTCGCAGAGCAAAGATGAGCCAACTGCGACCAGACCTCTTTGCTTTCACATTCTTGTGGGATGACTGCACCTGGCTTTGCTTTAACTCTGCCATATTTAATGCTTGCAGTGTCGGCCCTTTCGCGCAAGGGAGAAGTCGCTCACCCAGAGGTCTACTGTAATGGCCTGCTCCCATTGTTAATGTTGAATAGATGGGGAGCGGCCTGCCGCATTTAAACCTTGGCTAGGCGCTATGCCTGATGGCAATGTTGCGCAATGTGTCACCTCATCCGGGGCATTTTAAACTTAATATATTATTATAACTATATTTTAGATTTGATATTCTATGTCTCGTGTCCTATAAACAAGGGGTTTCATACACCAATTTGGTATCTAGCTTAGCTTGACCTTAAAAATACATTATTGTTATTTCGATCTTAGTGGACTTTAATCACCATCATAATCATCACCATTATATTTAATTATCTCACTTAATTTAAACGAATTAAATAATTAAACTATATTTTAAACATACTCTAATAGTTTAATTTTTAAAATAAAATATCATTTTATATTTTTTAAATATATCTTATAATTATTATAATAATTATATTCAAAATTTATCATTTTATATTTTTATGGTTTAACATTTTATGGGAATGGAAATGGAGTGAGGAACAATATTATATTTATAAGAACTTTGATAATACTTATTATTTTGAATTCATAATACTCAACAAGTAGAGTTAACCCATTAAGCTATGTTCATAGTATAATATAATATAAGTATCATTTTTAAAAAAATGTAAATTAACATTTATTTATAGCTAAATCATTTGTTTATAACTAACCCATTATATTTTTATAAAAAATAAAGGTTATGTTTTAATTTTTTGATATATTAATAATTAAATTCAATATTATATTATAAAACAATATTTAATTTCTTTTAAATTAATAGTAAAAATAATTTATTTTAAATTAATTAAACATCTATAATATTAATTTTTTAAAATATAAAATAATATATTTTATTAAAGCATCTTAAAATACAAAATAAAACACGTAAATGGAAACTTATTAGATATATTATGTTGTCTTTATTATTCTCTTAACTAACTTTCGATGATGATATACTCGATTATGAAAATGTGATGATGATAGTTTATTATTTAGAATTAATTGGTTTACCTACTTTACTTTAAAATAAAGAGAATGTTTGATATTTTGAATTTTCATTATACAAGGTTGTGATTATCTAATCTTTTCATTTGTTGAATGTTGTTTGGTTCTACATTCTATTTTAAAACTTAGTTAGTTTATACAATCCGGTGTCATGTTTGTTATGAAATTAGCAGTAGAGGTGTGAATTGTAGATGTCATTGTCGAAATGTGATCGAGCCTCTTCTGTCGAGATGAAACCGAGGAGGTGTGGTGCATTTGATGCAATGCAATATTGTGCTAGGGGAAAACCATGACGGAGGAGAGGACCACAGGACTAAAATTAAAGAGACATGTATAAAACTTCTTTATTACGATTCACAAAGTGGTGAGAATCTTGGGTGATAATGAAATAAATAAATTACCCATTTTCATTGAAAATTTTACATATAAATTAATGAAGCAGTGATGCAATTATTTTTATAATTTTTTTATGTATGAATTTTTAATTCAAATATTAAAAAAGTAATTAATCACATAATCAATAACTATATAACTATAGTATACAATTTAGTATCTTATGTAATCTCTCAAATCAATAATATGGTATATAGTAATATATAATTATAGTATAATTTAATTATCTTATCTAATCTTTCAAATCAATAAATATAGTTATCCATTAATATAGTAATCAAGTCCATTTAAGATTAATGTAAGATATTTTGATTTTTTTATTTTCTATTTGAAGAAAGAGATAAATAAGGTGGTTTTATTTAGGATAGTGGAAATAGTATTGAATTTAACATGGAGATTTCTTTGAAAATATCAATCATGTACATGGATGGCTGCATTATCACCCACCTCATTATTTGTCATTTGGTTTACTCCTACTTCCATTCATGTAATTTACAGTCTCGTCCGCCAATACCAACTCTTTGAAATGCATTCTATTTCCAGAGTCATTGAACCATACTCCTTGGAGTCAATAGCATGATTTTATTGCAGGTTTGTTACTAAATTTTCTGATCTACAAACATGCGGAAATTTAACTTTGTTGAATGATTAGATAGTTGATCGACACCAAAGGACCATGCTCTCAATATTTCATTCCTATCTTAAGTTTTATTTTTGGTCATGTTATGAGGGTTTCTTAATGACCATCTAGAATTAATCCTTAGATTCCCAAATGTTTAACAACTAATTCAATACATTTTATACCTTTCATATCTTCTATTATTTTTATTTGCTCCACGATGGGAATACACAAAATAAGTAGGTTTGGTGAATCATGCATAGTCTCGACATATACCCTACACTTTGAAGTCCTAGATTACCTCTAGTTTCCCCATCAATGTTCAATTTCAACCATTCCTCAAGGGTGTTCCCTACAATTGCTTAATGGGATCCTGCTTTGAACTCTAAAGGTTGAGTATGGTTAAAGTAGATTTTCACATTAGTTATGGTTAAGCCTTTGGAAAACATTGACATGTCTCTATGATTTCCCTTAGAGCTCTTAACCATACGTTATGAACTGAGGAATTCATCTTTGAATATTCTTAGGTTTCTTGCCTTCCATGACCAACACATGATAGTAATAATCTAATATTAGAAATTGGGATAGTCCTTTTTTGATTGACATAACCCTTTTTGGTGGTTGTGGGTGAATGATGATATTGCCATTTTGGATTATACATCTTAAAAGCACTATAGATATCCATCTAGAATTGGATTTCAAAGAACAAGATCTTAATTGAATTAGGTTGAAAATCTATAAGCTTTTATGCATTTTTTAATTGATAAAAATTTAAATCTTTTTTAACTTTTATTCTTATATAATATTTAGTTATCTCAATTTCTATAAACTAATTAAATTGTATTTAAACATAATATAATATTCTTTTAATAATATACCATTTTATATTTTATAATTATTATTATAGTTGTATCTTATATATATTATTATAATAATTTTATATATGTTAAGCAGTAATATATATATTCTTTTAAATTGTTAAAGGGGTGTTACACCTTTTATATTATATTAACAAAATATAGAGAATCTACGATTGGTACCACTTCCACCAAATGTGCCACCATTTTACCTGAAACCAGCATAATTTGGGGCATATATGTTCCTTCTAGGGAAGAAACCAAAATATTGTTTCACCATCTATCCTCCCCGAAGGAAACCAGGAAAAATGGAAATATATCCCTCTTGACTCTAAAAAACAATATTAAAAAGTAGACTAATAAACACAAGCTCAAATACCCGGTGACATGTTGGCCTTGTCCTCCTGACATGCGGATTTGGCTTGAATGACAAATGGTTGTGTGCACGTTGGGCATTTTTTATTAGCTTGAGCATTGGAGTAAGCGTTCAGGAGAAGTTCCAAGCGTTGTCCCATGAGGAGGTCTCTGTGCTCTTGGTTTGCCATTTGTCCTCGGAGTTCAAACACTAGTTCTAGGTGTGTTGCATGGGAATGGTGGATGGGCAGAGTGGCGTGCATGCATTCCTTTGTATATAAGCTTGGTTACCCTTCTCTTCTTCTGCATTGGCCTTGTCTTTCTCCATGGATGTGATGTATGTGTTGTGCACCATTACTGCACAGGTCTTCTTCGAGACCACATCCATGTAGGGCTCTTCCTCGATATAGCACGTTGGGAGATCCTCACAAAGCCTCCCCCTTGTTTGTCTCTCTTCCACGAGCGCTTGGGGTGTCTTAAGTATTATGGTATTTCCTCTATGTAGTTGGTTGGGAAATCTTCTTGAAGCTTTCCCCTTAAGCTACTTCGAGCTTGAGTTTCAGACACAGTTAGGGGATTTTATTCTTTCTTAATGTTTGTGGGGCGACGGTATCTGGTGGCGGTGGGGTGTGGTGATCTTCTCCGTGCGGACTCAATTTTAGGGCAATGGAGTGAGAGATGGGTGACCCTCATTCTTTGATGAAGAATGGAGTTGGCCAATGATGGAATCTTCTCCATATGTTGTCTACTCTGGCGATGACGTGGGTGTGCCAAAGTCAACCCACGTGAGGGCTTACTCTCCTCATCTTGTCGATGGAAGAGAAGGTGGAGTGTAAAACTCACTATAGGGGCTATGGAAAATCACCGGGGATGGGGCCTTAGATAGAAACTACAGGATCTTACAGGTCGTTGGGGGTTAGAGCAGGATGAATAGCTGACCAAACCTCTTTGCTTTCATTCTTGGGATGGCTTTTGGCAGCTTTATACGCCGTATTTAGTGCTGGTCGTGCTTTATTGCAAAGGGAGAAGTCCCTCACAGAGATTCTCTGCGTAATGGCACTGCTCCCCATCGTTAATCTTGAATAGATGGGGCTGACTTTTAATAGCAGTAAACCTTGACTGTTTATGCGATGGCGATGTTGTCTGATGTAATCACCCCATGCGGGGCATTTTAAACTTAATATATTATTATAACTATGAGTATCTCTTCCACCGGAGATTTGAAAACCTCCGAGAAAGGAGGTGATGTTTACCTAGCATCTATAGAACACATGAAAACCATGATGTATGATTGATTATTTCAGTGCATCATACCATATATTTTAACTCCACGGGGAGTGGTTCTCTGAATTAGCAAGAAAATATGATGGTGGTGATGTATTCCCTAGGAGATGACTCGACAAAAATTGTCTTGGATGGAAGGGTTAAGTTACTATAAAATATGGAGGTATTAGAAATCTCCACAGGGTTCGCACATTCCAAAACTAGCCAAAGAGCATATCTATAAGCAAGATGTATGATGCGGAGTGGATCATCTTCAAGATAATTAGTTCGATGTGGAACTTTGTACAGTTGTTGTGAAGCACTTATAGTAATGGGTGTAGCAGTTGTGTTGTCGCCAGACAAACAAAGAATACAGAACAAATGTCGTCCCTAAAGAGAGCCAGGTGTTGTGGCATCCAAAGGCTGTGATGACATGTGGAGAAAGGGCGTTCCGAACACACTACAGGAATTAAAGGTATGGATTTGAAGGTATGTTTAATTGCACTTTGGATTTTAATTTCTATGAACATTACGTATATGGTAAACAAAATCGAGTAAGAATCCCATCTAGTGCTACCACCGAGAGCAAAGTGGGTGCTTGAGTATTGATACCATGATTTTGGACCTATTCACAATTTCCCATCCCTAGGTAAATCACATTATTATTTAAATTCACTAATGTATGTGTTTAAAACGTAAATTGTCCATGGTTGACTATTGTTTAGCATGGTTTGATATGGTTGAACATAGTTGAATATTGTTTAGCAAAGTTACTATTATGGTTGAACTAAGTTTTGTTTCACATTGTGACACTAAGAGTGATAATATAGTTACATCTATTGTGATGCTCAACTTGGTTGAGTTATATCAACTTTCTACATTCCTTAATGGTTATGTGACATTGTGATTCATTCATTGTGTCTTTCTTCAACTATTATTTCCTATTGTGACTTTTCTGAAGGATTATGTTAAATTGTTATGTTCCTCCATGATTATGTGACATTTTTACATTTAGTTTGGATAATTTATCTTGAATTTCTAGGTTCTGAATGATTATGTTGCATTATGACATTCGTAAAGCTTATGTCACATTGAATTTGGTTGACTATGATCAACCACGGTTGACCATGATGGCATTGGATGACCATGCTTTGTTATTTTATTATGTTTAATTTTGCCCGACTATGATTGATTGTGGTTGAAAGTGATGGCCATGTTTGACCATGAATTTTGACATTCATCAATGGTTATGTTGATTCACACATTCCTTATTGGCTATGCTAGGTTGTTACTTTAATCTTGGCTTAGTGATATGTGAAAATGCTATGTTCCTCAATGGTTATGTTATATTCTGACATTCATTAAGGGTGATGTCCCAGTGCAATGATCCTTAAGAATTAAATTACATTGGAACTCACTTTATGATTTATTATTGTGACATTCATCTTTGTTTACTTATGATATTTTTTGTATTCTTCAATGATTTATATTTGCATGATGGGGAAATTCATTAAGGGTTATGCCAATTTGCAAGATTCTATAAGTGTTAGGTTGCATCATAATATTCCTCAATGGTTATATAGAACTATCTCAATTCATATATAGTAAAAGTACATTACGTTAACACCAATTTGCTTAACATACCTCTGATACGACAACAAAAATCGTTGTATAATAGGTAAAAAAGAAATATCTATGCATTAGAAATTAAAATCATCATGAAATAATTAATAGCATCCCAAGATACAAATCATCATAAAGTAATAATGTTCCATTATTACTTTATGGAACATTCGACGCATTAACCTAATTAACAATGATGCATAATCAATGAAAAAACATAAAGAATGACACAATTAAACACAACACAAACAACAGAAAAAATACAATAAATGATCAACCATGTCATTTAGTAATAAAGAACTAGCCAGCCAACCTATCTTGCATGGTTAGAATCTAGGACACATAAGAAACCCTCAAACCCAGGATTCATCTAGTTGATTTTGACCATAGGTCTGGAGTGTTGGCAACTATTTTGAGAGTGGGATCTATCTAGATCCATTAACAAACACAACTCCTTAAAATTAGCACACACTAGATTTAAAGATATGGAGTAAGATTTAGGGCATATACTAAACTTCAAACAACTCTCATCTTTTTCCAAATACAACGAACATCGAAAATAAATCAACCATTACGGATCGGTACTTCCATTATGAAAGCAAAGAAAGTATTTCGAGTATTAAATAAATACTTTCTTTGGCCATACATAACTAAAGGTCAACATGGAAGAGACTCCTTATACTGTTGTTGGAGACACATGAGAGGTGATTCAATTGCCTCACCCGAGGTTAGGTTGATATGTGCAAATGGATGGTCAACACAGGTTATTCATTTTAGGTTAGATTATCATTGGAAGTGGATTGCTCACGGTGATGGAATGAATGAATATATAGTCATGTGTCACTGATCTTATTTTAATAGGCAATAAAATTGTCTTTAAAGACAACAACAACAACATCTAGTGGGTCAATGAATTAATGATTGAGTCACTGAATTAATGAGTGGAATGTATCATTTTATAGGTTGGACATCAAACTATTAGATGGATTTTTATAGGTTGGACATCAATGGCCTCAACACATATTAGGTTGATATGCTCCACATGTATGAGAGCTTCAACCTGAGTTATTCAGGTTAGTTTAGTTTATAGGTTAGTGTGGAGTTTTTTTCTTTAAATAGTAAGATTTATTATACTTTAATGATAGATTGATATTAAAAATAGTCAATTTGAAATACTTTATAAATGAAAAAATTGTATCATTATTTTAAAAGACCACACCTTTATAAATTTTTATTTTATGTTTTGGTTCTTACATTTATCTCATAGTTGAGTGCAATAAGAATTGTCCCAATCCATTGCACCATTCAAAATTTGGATTATCTAACTTGAAATTGCAGGGAAACCGTCTACTCAATGGGACTGCGGTTCAACGAAGAGAAGGAGGGTATTTTTAAGTGCAATTTAAATGAAAGAGAGTACAATAATGGAAACCATAACTTGATTGATGTGATAGGAAATGGTTACTTTATAGTTTACTTTACAAAACTACTTGCAGAAGCTTTAGTCTTCTTTGTCGAACAGGTTAAATTTGCTATAGCGTCAGTTCCAGTCGAGAGCTTGGGTGAAAATTAAAAATCTGGGACATTTTATTCTTTTGTTCAATGAATTATAGGGAGCCATTATTCTGAGGATCTTTCTCTTCTTGGCATTAATTAATATATTTACTATATGTGAGCAAAGTTGAAACCAAAGGAATTGGAGACGAGAATATGAAACGATGTTGCAAGAGTCCAAGGGAGGAGAAACGAAGGAGAGAAGATTTCGAGGAATTAGGATGAGAAAGAGAAATTTGGAAATAGAAATTCATGTGGTAGAGAGCCATGAAAATCGTCTTGCGGGAGACTTGCGCTCACAGTCAATGTATACAGGATGAACCTCAGGATGATAGTAGTAATCTATTAGAAGAAGAGGATGGTCCTTTTTTGATTGACATAACCCTTTTTTGGTGGTTGTAGTTGAATGACGTCATTGCCTTTTTGGTTTATACATCTTAAAAGCACTATAGGTATCCATCTACAATTGGATTTTCAAACAATGAGATCTTCTAATCGAATTGGGATTGAAAATCTATAAGCACATGCATTTTTAAACAATAAAAAATTTAAATGTGTTTTAACTTTTTCCTTATATAATATTTAGTTATCTCAATTGGCTATAAACTAATTAATTGTATTTTAAACATAATATAATATTTTTTTAATAATACCATTTTACATATTTTATAATTATTATGGTTGTATCTTATGTATTATATAATAATTTTATATTTTAAGCGTGTATATATATATATATATTTTAAGTCAAAGGGGTGTTAACTGCTATATTATATTAACAAAATATACAGAGAGATACAGCGGTACCGTTGCCACCAAATGTACCACCATTTTACCGGAAACCAACACAATTTGGGGCATGTATGTTGCTTCTAGGGAAAAACCAAAATATTGTTTTATACATGCAGTCCTCCCAAAGGAAGCCAAGAAGATGGAAATATATACAAACTTATTTCTGATCAACAATATTAAAAAGCAGACTAATAAAGACAATATCAAATACCAAGTGACTTGTCGTCCCCGTCCTCCTGCCACGCTGCTCTTTCCTGAATGACAAACGGTTGGGTGCCGTTGGGCATTTAGATTTGTCGGTGAAGTGAAGCGTCTAGAAGGATATCCAAATGTTGTCCTATTAGGATGGATGCAGTACTCACGGTCTTTTTGTGTATGGTATTTCCTCTATGTGGCATGTTGGGAAATCCTCTTCAATCTTTCCCCTTAAGCTACTTCCATCTTGAGTTTCAGGTGCAGTTGGGGTATTTTCTTCTTTCTTAATGTCTATGGGCTTCCAATTATCTAGTGTTGGTGGGGTGTGAGTGATCTTCTCCATTATACGGACTCAATTTAGGAACTGTGGAGTGTGAGGATGGGTAACCCTCACTCTTCTGAAGAATGGAGTTGGCGTGAGGGATCTTTCATATCTTTGTCTCCTCTGGCGATGACCAGCGATGGCTTGCCTAGCTCAGGAGCATGGAAGAGGTGAGTTATGCAAACTCACTAGGGCTCCTGAAAATCCTTAGGGGCGGGCGCCAAAGAGAAACCTGCACGGAGCTTCTACGGTCGTCGGGGAGTTCGCGAACTAGCGATAATGTATGACTAAGATTCTCTTTGCTTTCACATTCTTGTGGAATGAACGCACCTCACTTCGCTTTAACTCTGCCATACTTAATGCTTTGGGTGATGGCCATTTAGCTTCGGGAGAGGTCGCTCACCCAGAGTTCTATTGTAATGGTCTCCTCCCATTGTTAATGCTGAATATAGATGTGAAGTGACACATACATTTAAACCTTGGCTGGAAAAGCTATCTTTGGATGTAATCATGTGTGTCACCCCATGCAGGGCATTTTAAACTTAATATAATATTATTATAAGCGTATATTTTAGGTTTGATATTCTATGTCCCTTGTCCCTTAAACAAGGAGGTCTCATACCTGTTGGTATCATCTTGGCTTGGCCTTAAAATACATTTTTATTTATTTATACTAATTCTTGATCTTTATCTGCCAAGACTGAGCCACCCTTCCTATCTGAAGAGATGAGGCAAAAAAGCATGGATAGTCCCTGCTCTGAGGATGATTTTTTGTAAGAGGGTGTACCCAAGATAAGAACCTTGGTAGGCCTTTGGGGTGGAGATCTAAACCTACAAGTAGATCTAAGTCTCCAAAAATCTTTGGGAAGTTAATGGTAAAAGCAGGGAATTATAGAAGATTGCGAGGTCTAAGGGTTTAAAAACAAAGGATCGATAGTATCTCTTCCACCAGAGAGGCGAAAACCTCGAAGAAGGAGGTGATGTTTACCTAGCATCTACAACTACACACCGGGAATATGATGTATGGTTGATCTGACTCAATCGCCTATATGACTCCTACATGGAGTGGTTCTCGAATATGAAAAATATGATGGTGGTGATGTATTCCTGGTAGATGACTCGTCAACAAACATCTTGGGATATGGAAGGGTTAAGTTATTGTTAAAATATAGAAGGATTAGAACACTCCACGGAGCTACGCACATTCCAAAACTAGCTAGGACCCTAATATTTGTAAGCAAGATGTATGATCTTGGGCGATGGATCGCATATTTGGAAAGAACGCACAAGATGGTACAGGAGCAATGGTGTTGATTGGGGAGTTCGATGTGGAACTTTGTACAATTGTTGTGAAACACTTACACTAATCGGTGCCAATGGTTGTTGTCATAGTGGAACAAATAAAGAGACAAGACAAATACTCGTCCGAAAAGAGACCATACTTATGGCATCAAGGCCGAGACATGTGTGGAAAAGGTCTTGAACCTCTGGGGTAAGGTACTTATTCTAAGGTATGTGCATTACGCTTTGGATTTTTTATTTAAATGAACATTTCATATATGGTAAAATAATCGTGTAAGATTCCCATCACGGTGCTCTGAGCAAAAGGTCTTAGTGTTGATACCACGGTGATGTGTTGGACACAATTCTGTTCCATCCCTAAGGTAAATATGTGTATTATGTTTCACATTTATAGATGATGATTTTTCAAGGAGCACATGGATTTATTTTCTTAGAAAGAAATAAAGCAATTATTTGTTATTTTAGGGAGTTTAAGGCTACGGTAGAAAATCATCTGAGAGAAGAGAAAATAAAGGTATTGAACCTTGAGATAATGGATGATTATGGGTGACTATGGATGAGATTATGGTTGACAATGTTCGACCATGTTTTACTATGGATGACCGATGCATTATTAAATTTGAATAAAGGTTGTGATATTTGATAATGGTTTCTTCATTATTTATGATGATATATAAATACGTTTACTTAAATTCACTACAATATAATGTATGTGTTTAAAACATAAATTGTCCATGGTTGACTATTATTGACATGGTTTCATATATAGTAGAATGGATTGAATATTTTATAGAAAGTTCTTGTTATGGTTGAACTAAATTTTCTTTCACATTGTGACACTAAATTTTCTTTCAACTATTATTTCCTATTGTGACTTTCCTAATGTATTATGTTAAATTGTGATGTTCTTCCATGATTAAGTCACATTTTGACATTTAGTTTGGATAATTTGTATTGAATTGCTAGCTTCCTGAATGATTATGTTGCATTATGATGACATTCATCAAGGTTATGTCACATTGAATTTGGTTGACTATGATGGTCCACGGTTGACCATGATGGCATTGAATGACCATGGTTTATTGTATTTATTATGTTTAATTTTACTTTCGACTATGATTGATTGTGGTTGAAATAGTAGCCATCAAACCATGGTTGGCATTCCTCAATGGTTATGTTGATTCTGACATTCCTCATTGGCTATGCTAGGTTGTTACTTTAATCTTGGCTTAGTGATATGTGAAAATGCTATGTTCCTCAATGGTTATGTTACATTGACATTCATTAAAGGTGATGTCCCATTGCAATGATACTTAAGAATTTAATTAGATTGTGGAACTCCTTTACGATTATGTCTTATTGTGAGATTCATGTTTGTTTACTTATGATATTTTTTGTATTCTTCAATGGATTTATGTTGCATGATGAAATTTATTAAGGGTTATGCCAAACTACAGATTCCATAAGTGTTAGGTTGCATCATAATTTTTCTCAATGGATTTATATAGAATTATCTCGATTCATATATAGTAAAATTGCACATTCGATGCTTACCAATTTGTAATGCCCCTTTGTTACGACAGCAAACATCGATGTATTATAGGTAAAAAGAAATGTCTATGCATTTGAAAATTAAAATCATCATGAAATAATTAATAACATCCCAGATACAAATCATAATAAAGTAGTAATGGCACATTCGATGCATTAACATAATTAACAATGGCACATAATCAATTACAAGAAACATAGGAAGTGACCTGATTAAACACAACACAATTAGCTGAAGAAAATACAATAAATGATCAACCATTAGCCGATTGAGTGTAATGCTTAATTAGCCATCCTAGCTTGCATGGATTTGGGACCTCTAGGACACATAAGCAACCCTGAAGCCCAAGATTCATCATTTATTTTTGACCACTTAAGTCCTGAGGTTTGAAAACCTTGGCTGTTTTGAGGAGAAAGGATCTATCTACATCCATTAATAAATATAGCTCATAAATTCGCACACTAGTTTTAAGGCATGGAGTAAGATTTGGGGCATGTACTAAACTTCAAACAACTCTCGTCTTTTCCAAATACAACGAACTTCAAAATAAATCAACCATTGTAACGGTACTTCGATTATGAGAAAGCAAAGAAAGTATTCCGAGTATTAAATAAGTAACTCACTTTGGCCATATATAAGTGAGTCAATATGGAAGGACTCTCTGCCTCTGTTAGAGCTTGTGAGGAGGCTGGGATTCGTTACCTCACCCCTAAGGTTAGGTTGATGTGGCACAAATGGATAATTAAACCGTTATTCGGTTTAGGTTAGATTATCAGTGAAATGGATTGCTACGATGGAATCAAAGAATATATGATCGTAATATCAGATCTTATTTTAAGATTGGTGATAATATTGTCTTTAAGGAAACAACAAAATCTAGTGAGTCAATGAATCAATGATTGAGTCACTGAATTAACGATTGGAATGTATCATTTTATAGGTTGGACATCAAACTATAAGATGGATTTTATAGGTTGGACATCAATGACCTCATAAATATTAGGTTGATATGTCATGTATGATCTATGCCTAGGATTGTGATTTAGTTTATAGGTTGAGTGGAGGTTTTTTTTCTTTAGTTAGATTTATTATACTAGTATTAGATTGATATTAAAAATAGTCTATTTGAAATACTTTTATAAATGAAAAAATTATTATCATTATTTTATAGTGACCACACACTTTATAAATTTTTATTTTATGTTTTTTTTTAATTCTTGCATTTATCTCATGAGCCGAGTGCAATAAGAATTGTCCCAATACATTATATTCAACTGGATTATCTAGTGGCAGTGAGAGTATCTGCTCAGTAGGTTTTCGGCTTCCAGAAAGAAGAGATATATTTATACTAATTCGATCTTTTATCTAGCAAATTGTACAATGATAAGGAAAACTATTTCATACTATATATCTCCACTGCTTTAGAAAAATAGCAAATTCCTTATCACATGTTGCCTATCATTTCTATTTTTGTTCAGTCAGGGAAAGCGATAAATCTTTCTCTTTGTATTCATCTAGAAAGAAGAAGAAATGTTTTCAGAAGAAACAATGGGCCAATTAGAAGAAATACATGTGATTTGGGATTTTCAACCAATTACAGATTAATGAAACATTAAGGTGAAGAAGAAATGTTTTAAAAAGAAATCAACCAATTAAATACATGTGATGTGGGAATTTTATTGATGCAATTAAGAGCATTCAACAACAAGGTGGAAGCAGCCAGGATGAAACAAAGCTGCACATTTTAGAGATTGAAATTATGACGGATACACCAATTTCGTTGACATATGTACATTCCTTATATTTAGAGCCCTGATATGGAAATGCCATTCGAAAAGTTTCTTTTGATATACATAAGAGATATTACTTGTTTGAAGCTATGAATTCGATAAAACGTATTGGCTCACCTTAGCTACAACCAGGTATGGTTCCCATGTGTGTCTTCCATATATGATGTAGCCAGAAGTGGACTTTAGCCTCGCAGACTGTTTCAACCCTCTGCAAAGAAGTCAGCTTCATCCCCACAAACATTTCAACCCTCTGCAAAGAAGATTCCCCACATTTTGGTGGCACATCAAAGGGAAACTTGATGTTAAACGATCCATGTAACAAACAGATTTCTCAGCTCTTCAAAAATAGCAGACAACATTGCAGAATACAACCCTCAGGTGCTTACAATATTAACCTCCACCATAACGAATTCGATATCTCAAGCAGTCACAAAACAGTCGCAAAAGCTCAGGCGGCCAAAATGGGACGCCGAAAACGAATGTAATCAACCAGTCGTCCACAAAATTTCAGACGATTTTGCAAGCACAAAATCTAATCAACAGACCATCTCACGGCAGTCACAAAAGGTAAAGCTTAAGCTGTTACGAAAGTACAAAAGCAGGCTAAACCTTAAGCCGTTACGAAAGCACAAAATCTTGGGCAGTCACAAGAGCATACGAAAGCACAAAAGCTTGGGCAGTCTAACCTAAACGCAGTCACAAACGCTTCTAGAAGCTGAGACCCGTCACAAATCTAATCAATAGACCGTCTGAGGCAGTCCTAACCTAAACACCCAGTCATAAAATCTAATCAATAGACCGTCTCAGGCAGTCACAAACGCTAAAGCTGAGGCCGTTACAAAAGCACAAGCAGTCATTAAAGAACAAAATCTAATCAACAGACCATCCAGAAAAGCCCGGTTTCTGGTAAGAACACTCAAAAGCATAAAATCCACGTGTTTTGAGGCATCACAAAACCACGTGTTTTGAGGCATCGAGGTACATCGCTTGCAAAAATCTAATCAATAGACCGTCTCAGGCAGTCACAAACGCTAAAGCTGAGGCCGTTACAAAAGCACAAGCAGTCATTAAAGCACAAAATCTAATCAACAGACCATCCAGAAAGCCCGGTTTCTGGTAAGAACACTCAAAAGCATAAAATCCACGTGTTTTGAGGCATCACTAAGCCACGTGTTTTGAGGCATCGACGAGTACATCGCACGCCCGTACGTGTTTTGGGTGGCGTAGGTGTTTTGGGTGTTTAAGATTTCATCATCCTTCACCAATGGGGATATGTAATGATGTGAGCAATTAGATGTTCATGACCCCTCGTGACCAGTTTTGATTGAAAATTTTACATATAAATTAATGAAACGGCTGATGCAATTATTTTGTAATTTTTTTTATGTATGAATTTTAATTCAAATATTAGAAAAAGTAATTAATTACATAATCAATAACTATATAACTATAGTATATAATTTAGTATCTTATGTAATCTTTCAAATCAAATCAAAAAATTTAGTATATAGTAATATATAATTATAATATATAATTTAGTATCTTATCTAATCTTTTAAATCAATAAATATAGTATATAGTAATATAGTAATCACTGATCCATTTAAGATTAATGTAAGATATATTTTGATTTTTATTTTCTATGTGAAAAGATAAATAAGGTAGTTTTATTTAGGATAGTGGAAATAATGTTAAATTTAATATGAAGAGATTTTTTTGAAAATATCATCATAATACATGGAAATTTCCACATTATCACCTCATTATTTGTCATTTGGTGTACTCCTACTTGCATTCATGTAATTTATAGTCTCGTCCTCCAATACCAACACTCTCAAATGCATTATATTTCCAGGGTCATTGAACCATACTCCTTGGAGTGAATAGCATGATTTTATTGCAAGTTTGTTACTAAATTTTCTGATCTACAAACATGCGAAAATTGAACTTTGAAAATTGAACTTTGTTGAATGATTGGATAGTTGATCTACACCAAAAGATCATGCTCTCAATATTTCATTCCTATCATAAGTGTTTTTTTTGGTCATGTTTATGAGGATTTCTTAATGACCATTTAGAATTAATCCTTAGATTCCCAAATGTTTAACAACTAATTCAATATATTTAATACCTTTCATATCTTCTATTATTTTATTTGCTCCCTGATATAGGAATACAAAATAAGTAGGTTTGGTGAACCATGCATAGTCTCTCAGCATATACCCTGCACTTCGAAGTCCTAGATTACCTCTAGATTCCCCATCAATGTTCAATTTCAGCCACCATTCCTCATGGTGTTCCCACAATTGCTTAATGGGATACTGCTTTGAACCCTGAAGGTTGAGTATGTTTAAAGTAGAGTTTTCACATTAGTTGTAGTTCACCTTTGGAAAACATTGACAGGTCTCTTTGATTTCCCTTTGAAAACGTTATGAAGTGAGGAATTCATCTTTGAATATTCTTAGGTTTCTTGCCTTCCACGACCAGCACATGATAAATCCTAGCTTATAGTTTACCTTCCAAATATTTTTCAAGAGTAGAGGTTTCCACCATGATTAACCTCAGGATGATAGTAATAATCTATTAGAAGAAGAGGATAGTTCTTTTTGATTGACATAACCCTTTTTGGTGGTTGTAGGTGAATGATGTCATTGCCTTTTTCGATTATACATCTTAAAAGCACTATAGGTATCCATCTACAATTGGATTTCAAACAACAAAATCTTCTAATAGAATTGGGACTGAAAATCTATAAGCACATGCATTTTTTTAAACAATAAAAAGTTTAAATCTTTTTAAGTTTTTTTCTTATATAATATTTAGTTATCTCAATTGTTATAAACTAATTAAATTGTATTTTAAAAATAATATAATATTTTTTTAATAATATACCATTTTATATTTTATAATTATTATAGTTGTATCTTATGTATTATTATAATAATTTTATATCTTAACGTAATATATATATATATATATTTAAGTGAAAAAGGGGTGTTACCTACTATATTATATTAACAAAAATATAGAGAGATACAACAGTACCGCGGCCACCAAATGTGCCACCATTTTACTGGAAACCAACGCAATTTGGGGCATGTATGTTGCCTCTAGGGAAAAAACCAAAATATTGTTTTGCCATCTGTCCGCCCTGAACAAAACTAGGAAAGATGGCAATATATTGTCTTGACTCTAAACAACAAGATTAAAAAGAAGACTAATAAAGACAAGCTCAAATACTCGGTGACCTGTCGGCCTCGTCCTCCTGCCACACTGCTCTTTCCTGAATGACAAATGACTGGGTGCATGTTGGGCATTTCCTATTCACCGGGGCATTCAAGTAAGCATCCAGAAGCATATCCAAACACTGTCCCATTAGGATGGATCTGTGCTCCTGGTCTGCCATTTGTCCTCGGAGTTCAAACTCTAGTTCCAAGTGTGCTGCGTGGAGGAATGGTGGATGGGCACTGGAGCGTGCATGCATTCCTTTTGTGTCTGCCTCGCCTGGGTTACCCTTCTCTACTTCTGCGCTAGCCTCGTCTTTGTCCATGGATGTGATGTCTTTGTGGTGCACCACTACTGCATAGGTCCTCTGCGAGACCACAATCATGTAAGGAACTTCTTCAATATAGCACGTTGGGAGATCCTCACAGAGCCTCCCCCTTGTTTTGTCTCTTGCCTGAGGCTCCATGGTAGTTAGGGCCTCTTTTGTGTATGGTATTTCCTCTATGTAGTAGGTTGGGAAATATTCTTCAAGCTTTCCCCTTAAGCTACTTCCAGCTTGAGTTTCCAGGTGTAGTTGGGGGATTTTCTTCTTTCTTAATGTCTGTGGGCTGCCAATTATCCAGTGTTGGTGGGGTGTGAGAGATATTCTCCATTGCAGACTCAATCTTAGGAGCATGGAGTGTGAGACGAGCGACCCTCTCTCTTTGACGAAGAATGGAGTTGGCCAGCGAGATGGCTCTTTACATATGATGTCTTCTCTGGCAATGAACATCGTGGGTGTGCCAAGTCGACCCGCAATGAGGCTTGCTTTGCTCCCGAGGCATCGTGGAAGAGGAGTGAGTGTAAAACTCACTAGGGCTCTGAAAAATCAGTAGGGACAGGACACAAAGAGAAACACACCAGAGCTTACAGTCGTCGGGGAGTTGCAGAGAAAGGATGAGCCAACTCTGACCAGACCTCTTTGCTTTCACATTCTTGTGGGACTACTGCACCTGGCTTCGGTTTAACTCTACCATATTTAATGCTTGCAGTGCCGACCCTTTCGCGCAAGGGAGAATTCGCTCACCCGGAGGTCTACTGTAATGGCCTGCTCCTATCGTTAATGCTGAATAGATGGGGAGGGGCCTGCCACATTTAAACCTTGGCTAGGCGCTATGCCGAATGGCAATGTTGCGTAACGTGTCACCCCATATGGGGAATTTTAAAATTAATATATTATAATAACTATATTTTAGATTTGATATTCTATGTCCCTTGTCCCATAAACAAGGGGTTTCATACACCAATTTGGTATCTAGCTTGGCTTGACCTTAAAAATACATTATTGTTATTTCGGTCTTAGTGGACTTTAATCACCATCATA
>SNQJ01S0173367.1:19385-39731 GCA_010110895.2 Picea sitchensis | reverse complement strand
AAAGGGAATTAATCGTTTTATCTTTTTGATAATTTAAAACATACTAATTAAATGAGAAAAGGGAAAAAGGGTTAATTTCTACACCTGCCTTTTTGAGTTCTAATTAAAAAGGGGAAAGAGGGAAAATCTAAAATATTAGGAAACTAGGAAAAGAGGTAAACGTAAAAAGGGAAAAAGGGAACATAAGGGAAAAAGTGGAAAGTCAAACTTAGGAAAGTGTCTACCATTTAAGAGATTTCTAATTTAAATTGAATTAACAATTTAATAATGGGGAAATCCATTAAAACCTGTAAGTGAATTTGGGGACACCTAGGAGTGATTCTAGGAGTAACTCTAGGTGGGTGAGGGAAATAAAGATAATTAATTAATTAAATAAATAAATTTATGGAGGAATGAAGGGGATGGGTGACACTTGTACGAGGAGAAATTTTTAGGAATTAAAATTTAAAAACCTAATTAAACGAGATTTTAGGAAAGTAAGGAACCACAAAACTCTATATAATGAAGGGAGGATATGGAGGTTGGATCTCTTCTGTTTGCGTAACATTACGCTACAGAAATATCTACTTGACTGACTTAACTTGTGGGAGTTGGGATACCCATCTTGGTGAGGAGTGCTAGTTCAGCCTTATGAGGCAAGTTGGGAGCTAGACAAAATCTCTGGATAGTGAGTATGTGGTCCCTTTTTGGCTCGGGGGGCTAAGGGGGAAGAAGAGTACCTCTAGCATTGGCTGGGAGGTACTGGTGAAGTCTCACCAGTCGGCACGCGGGAGTTGCAAGGAGCACGTGGGACGTCCACTCCGAACAGGCAACGGTACGCTTTCTTCATTTTGTATGGTAAATTGTTTGAGAACTTATGTTTGAATCTGCACTTTTACTTGGGTAAGTGAACTGATTGTCTAGATGGTTTTCTGAAATTTTCTTAGCCTAGCTCGATGATAGATTGACTCCCATGGCTTCATTTCCACGCATGTCTTGACCACCTTGTTGTATTGATTGTGACCTTCATGGTTGTTTAGCCTTCGTCCTTAGCTCACCATTCCTCGCCTGAGCAGTCGGCCAAGAGCCTGATCTATTGTCGTCGCCTTAGCGTTAAAAGACCTATGGATCTCAATGCCCTATTTTTTTGTGCGAGGATGATGAGCAAACGATGAACCTGTTAGATGGCTACCCTTGATGTTTTTCCCTGGATAATTGTTGATTCCGCCATCTGGTAACGACCTCTGCGTGTGGATTATCTTGTGTCCTGGTTGGTTTTATCTATGCCTTGACTGATAGAACCCCTGCAATCATTCCATGACCTTTCCCATTGGATCCTTGCATTCTCTTACTGTTGTCTGCGTTGTATTGGGGTTATAGCAATGGAAGCACGAATTGATTCCCTGTCTGCAAATTTTGGTTATTCTGGCAATGAAAAATGAAATGAATTCATCTCTGCATTTTACATTGGGTATTCTGGCAATGAAAAACAAAATGAATTCATCTCTACATTTTACATTGGGTATTCTAGCAATGAAAAACGAAATGACTTCTGGTTTGCATTTTTATTTTGGGTATTCTGGCAATGAAAAACGAAATGAATTCATCTCTGCATTTTACATTGGGTATTCTGGCAATGAAAAACGAAATAAATTCATCTCTGCATTTTACATTGGTAATCTGGCAATGAAAAACGAAATGATTTCTGGTCTTCATTTTTATTTTGTATTCTGGCAAAGGAAAAGAGAAATGGTTTCATGTCTGCAAATTTTTATAATTGGCCTTCTGGTGATGGAAAAGAGGAATTATTCTTGTCTGCATTTCATTTCACCTTTGGGGCGATTTTTCCCTTGATGAAGATTGTGTTTTGCTTTAAAAATTTGCTGCCATTTGATTCCTGTTAATGCCCACGATTTGCAATTAAAGGGTGCCACATTTTTTGCCCTTCGATATTGACTGAGTGCTGTAGAAATAACCCACGATTTCATCCATTTAAATCACAACTTTACTTGCCAGACTGAGCACGTTTTGATAATGAGAAGTTGACTGTATTGTTGTTGAAATGCCCACGGTTTTTGCCCAATAAATGTGACTGAGTTGTTGTTATTTACCACGATTTTGGTTACCCAGATTTTATTATCACTATTGTTACCTAGATTTTATATCACAACCCTTACTGTCACGAATGTACCTCCTTGTTGTTACCGCGGCTTGGCACCACGACCTTATTCCGGCAATGAAATATTATTATTGCCAAATACGAATTTCTTTAATGGCACTTCATTCTTAATGTGCAAAGACTGGCTTAATGGCAACGTGATTGTATGCTGGAAAATGCATTTGTAGTTATTGACGTTACAAATTTTATTGACGTCAATTATTTAAATGTACAGCCACTGGCTTGATGGCATCACGAATGTAATTCTGGCACCGTAATTTTTATTTCTGACAAGTGTGAATTTATACTTCGTTTACTGTTACACCGATTTTATTACCATGACATGCCATTAAGGATGGTTGTGTTTACTTCCTTAAGGACCCTGTTTTGCCATCAAATTGTTGATTGAGTTTGTTGTAGTATGACCATGAGTTGATCCTTCTACGGTTGTATTGTCCTTCTTTCTCTGACAATTGAGTGTACCTAGAGTTCTCGCTGCAAACATTAACTACTACAGCAATGTTGTTAGTCAAGCAGTCTCCTTTTTTATGTGAATAGACAGTTAGATATTGATATAGTTACTAGATAGATGACATGTGTAATTAATTGTTTACCAGTGTCATATTTAACATTCTGCTTTGATGTAGCTAATGTGGTTATATATCGTTAATTGATAGTTAGATTGTAATTTGGGATTATTTAGAATTGCCCATTTAGATTGTGATTAATGGTTAAATGACATTAGTGAGTATTGCCCCAAGTAGAGAATAAGCTTGCTAAATTGAGGCAATACCATATTATTTGTCAATGTGATATAATTTTGATTAAATGTATTACTTTCAAGGCAATACTGTAATAGTATAGTGAGTAAATGTTATATCTCTTTCAATCAAATCACTGTGTTATGATATTAAGTTTTAATGCCTAGCCTCTAATATTTTCTCTACTGATCATCTAGTGGAATGACCAGTTCTACTGGTTAAATGTTATATAGTAGCAAGTGTTAATGTCTTACACGTCATTCCCAACTATGATTGCATTAAAGTTTAAATTGATGGTATGTGGATGACCCAGCTATTATTTAGACTTGCTCACTTGATACACTTTTAATGTTAATTTAGATTGGCATACATTGACCTAATTGCAATCAGACCTGTTGATTTTTATGTTAATATAGAATTGTAATTTATGGACTAATTGAAATTGACTTACTATTAGATGAGTAACCAATGTTAAACACGATGGTAAGTTGGACTATTTTAGATGTGATCAATGGTTGGGTTGTTGACGAAGTCGCTTTTAGCTTGTGCTTCCCAGCGAGGGTGTTGTTGTTTATTATTAATTAACGTTTGTACTTGGTGTTGTAAATGTTTAATGTGATTGGTTTGCTCACTGTAAGGGTTCTAGTTACTTGTGTAGTTAATTCTGGGTGCGTTGAGTTGTTAGGATGATTGTCCTTAGCTTAGTAGGCTTGGTCTGCTTGTGTCAGGCGAGATGTAGACACCTCCTTGTTCCTCAGAACAGTCGCCAGCCTTGAGACCTTAAATGGTCAAAATCGATGGGAACCTGGGCTTGAGCGTTGCTTATGTGTCCTGGAGGTCCTAACCATTGCAGGGTAGGACAGGCGGGTAGTCATTCTTATTCTTCGTTGGTTGAATGTCGTACATTGCTTCCAGGTGCTTGATGTGCTTTTATGTTAGGTCGTTATGTTGTTATTGCGTGAGTTGCATGTGTTGGTTCGTCGTCATGTTGCGATGTTGAGTATAATGTCATTATTACCTTCATACACACACACACACACAAAAAAAATTGCACTTGTTATGTGAGGCTTGTTTTAGTAATGAAATGGGAGGTTCTTACACTGTCTCAATACCAAACAACCAGATTTCAATGAAGTTGTTAAATATCAGTTATTTAAATACTTACTGTATCAATACCAAACAACCATATTTCAATAAAGTTGTTAAATATCGGCGTTGGCTAAAGTTCTACTTTTTTTGGTTTTTTGGTCGAAATCTGGTGAAGTAAATTTGGATAAAATCCCTCTAATTATACAAATTTAGCCACTCAAATCTATCACTGGATTTGGGGCAAAATCAATCAAAAATTACTAACAAACATCCAAAAGAAAAAACGTTTAGACTACTGCTTAAATATCAGTTCATTACTTACTCACTGTCTCAATACGCTCACTCAAACACGGCATCTCTGGTGACTTGCCCATCCAATAACCAGATTTCAATAAAGTTGCTAAATATCATTTCTTTACCAAGTCATCCAATCTGAATTCAATAAAGTTGTTGAATATCATTTCTTTACCCACTCATTGCATCTGTCTCAATACGTTCACTTAGCTTTTCCATCTCTGGTGACGTCTCCCTTACCGCCGCCCCAAGAGTCCCAGGAGTCAATACGTCGACTTTCTTCACCTCTCTCCCATTCTAGACGCTGATTTTTCTGATTGTCTATTGCTGGAGGATTTCATAATATGACACTGCTCTCTTTTTATAGCTAAGAACACAACTCACTAATCTTTGGAGGACGTTTTGAGCTTCTGAGAGGAAGAAATGGATCATATTCTCATGCTCCTGTGCTTCCTCAGCATGGTGGCCACTCTACCTGTAAGTGAAACAACTGTTACTGATGAATTTGCTTTTAATGGACGTGCTATGCTGGAGGGTGGTCACGAATTTCGATCATCCATGGACCGTCACGAGAAGAGGGACATGGAAGCTCTTCTGTCTTTTAAAAAACATATCAAATCGGATCCATCTGGAAGGCTGTCCGACTGGAATACTTCTTGTTCCCGTACCTCTTCTTAATTCTAAAAAATTGGAAGGTACCCTTTCGGCAACCTCTCCTTGTTGCAGACGCTAATTCTAAAAAATTGGAAGGTACCCTTTCGGCAACCTCTTCTGGGCAACCTCTCCTTGTTGCAGACGCTGAATCTTAATGGTAATAATTTGATAAGAGGAATTCCACCCGATTTCGGGCAGCTTAAAGCGCTGGGAATACTTGATCTCAGCTGGAATTATTTAGGGGGATCGATTACAAAAGCATTGTGCAATTGCACACGCCTTAAATCGATCAAATTTCATGGAACAGCTTCACAGGGACCATACCAATAGAGTTTGGTCGTCTAGTCGAGTTGGAACACCTCGACTTGAGCGTCAATAATTATCTAGGCGGAAGTATTCCAACCTCTGTCAGCAACTGCACCTCTCTCCGAGAATTCTCGATTGCATCGAAAAATTTCACTGGTCCAATCCCTTCCACTTTGGGTTCGATGAAAAGCATAGTTTATCTTGACCTCGCAAACAGCCATTTCAATGGTCCAATCCCCTCTACTTTGGGTTCGATCACAAGCCTATCCTCTCTTTACCTTGAACACAACCTACCAAGTGGTCATATCCCTCCAGATATTGGCAATTGCACTCAATTATTGGGGATCGACTTTTATGCTAATGATTTGATTTGAGTGGGAAAATATCAGTTGAATTGGGGTTGTTGCAGAAATTAGAGTATCTTGACCTAAGTGATAACAAATTGTTGGGAAGCATACCATCTCAATCGGGTAATTTGAGTGAGCTTTTATCTATACAATTTTGCTTTAAATAGGTTTACCAGTAGTATACCTGAAACCATTAGAAATCCGAGCAAGCTTCAATCACTTCAATTAGAAAACAACAATCTCAAAGGTATTATTCCAAAATCCATTGGGAATCTTCAATCTCTCATATTTATGAATTTATATTCAAACAATTTAGTTGGATGTATCCCACATAGCATTGGTCAACTAAAATTTCTTCAGGACTTTGAATATACATAATAACAATATTTATGGGAGTATTTCTAATAGTATTAGGAGTTTGGTTTCACTTGGGAATTTAGTTCTATCCAAAAATAGAACTATCGGCAATTGCACTTCTCTTCGTATTTTCTCTACTTACTCTAATAACTTATCTGGGACTATGTTGACATCTTTGGGTAACTGTACCAACATTCAACTACTTGATTTAAGTGCAAATGGATTGACAGGAGAACTTCTTAGTTAGCTCACATTTTTTCATGATTTGACCATCTTAAGACTTGGTTATAATAATCTCCACGGTGATATTCCTAAATGGATTACAAATTTCATCAAGTTGAGCTATTTAGATTTATCCAACAATAAATTTAGTGGAGGAATACCTTTTGATCTTGAGAGACTTCACGGATTTGCAGTCAATGTATCTTGGCTTGGACAAAGTCAAAAACCATATGATGTACTGTTTATTCCAAACATAAGAAAGCTGGAATTAATAAGATTTGGCATATCATATGTGGAAGATACTTTATTTGAATTGTCTAACAACAATCTTACAGGGGAAATACCTACAAGCATTGGAAGTTTGAGTAGTGTGCGATCACTGAATTTATCTCAGAACCAATTGGAAGGGCTAATACCCACATCTCTTAGTAACATATCTACTTTGGAGGTGTTGGACTTGGCCAACAATAATTTGAGTGGACAGATCCTAGGTGAACTCTCTAAGTTATATTGGTTTCACAAACTGGATGTTTCATTTAATAGCCTATGCGGGCCAATTCCAATAGGGACACAATTTTCAACTTTTGATGCAACTTCATTTCAAAGTAATAAATGCTTATGGGGTTGTCCATTAGATCGATAATCATAGGTAATAGTACTACTAAGAGTAATCATGTTAAATTCAAATGGTTGAGTTGTGTGAATGATAATATGTCATTAATAGCATTGAAAATGGGAATGGGGATTGGATTTGGGGGAGTTGTTGTTATATTCATATTGTGGGAGAGAGCTAGGTATTGGGTTTTAGGTTTTGATTCCAAAATAACACACATCTTCTTTTATGGAGTATATCGACTGGCATTGTAACTTATATCAGCTACCTACATAGTAGGCATTGTAACTTATTGCACCAAAATATCAATTAGAAATTGTATACTATGTGTTGTTGTGATATCTATACCTTGATTAATATAAAAAACAAGAGATAATGTAAATGATGACAAAAAAGCGAGCCATCACGACTAAGTTTTTATATAAAACATGATGTATATAAAACTAGATTAAAATTTATGGTAACCTTTCTTTCATAATATAAAATGATATCACTAAATATTAGAGAATTGTTTAAGGTTATATATTTGACAATTTGCCCCATTCATCTTGAATTTTGTGTGGAGTTTTCTAATATAATATAATAATAATAATAATCTATTTTTAAGGTCACGGCCAAGCCAACACACCAAATTGGTGTATGAGACCCCCTTGTTTGTGTGACAAGGGACCCTCCTCCGCCCAGCGATTTCACTGGTAAAGTCTACGAAGGTATACATACCCTACCCCCCTCTGGATTTGAACCTGTGACCTCTTAAGAGGAAACACATGTTCTTAACCATTAGGCCCACTCAGGTTGTATAAAATATAAAAAAATATGAATACACATCAAGTTGAGACTACAATATTATATCTTAAAAAAATATAATAAAAATATTATAGATTATGTATTCAAATAATAATACATTTTAAATTTTATTTCAATAAAATTGGAGGCCAATACATGATAGCTTTTTTCCATGGACAACATAGATGCATTAAAATTTATTCCTATCAACAACTATAAAGTGAGTATTATTAAGTTGTTTTATTTAAATAATTTTTGAAATAATATTTTCTTGTGGTTTACTCTTAGTTTTATAGTGATATTCTGAATATTTGTAATAAATTAGGTGTTTGTAATAATAGAATAAAAATATTTACATTTTAATTTAATAATATCTAAAATTGATTTACTATTAATACCAAAAATAGAATTCCAATTTAAAGCTTTTTATATTGGAAACTTGTTCCCAAGATCCCATGTCCTTGACATTGAAGTTCACAAAATGCTCCCAAGTTTCCAAAACCATTCCAACTAATTGGGGAGGTTTCATACCCGTTCCCAAAATCCCATAAACTACATAATGATGGGAATGAGTTTTGAAGATCTTTGGAACAATTCTCGTGGAACTATGATTTTTTTTGTTTGTTAGCATGTTTGTGTAGGACTAGCCTATGGTCTAAGAAACCACAGACAAGGGGCATCTAAGCCTTCAAAATCACTCGAGGATGGGGATCACACTCCAAAATCACTCGAGGATGGGGATCACACTCGACTTGAATCACACCAACCCTTTTGATATTTTTGGATATCTCCTCTTGACTACCACATTTTGAATATATATATATATATATATATATATATATATATATAATTGACGTTATACATGTTTTTGACTTTTTTAAAATTTAGGTTTAATATAAATATTTTTATTTATTTTAATGCGGAGTACCAATAAAACTTCTAAAGATACATATTTTTCATTTAGAAATATATTTATAATTGTGATTTTGTAGAAAACATATCATATGATTTAGTTTTTTTTAAATATACATTATTTTTATATACTTTCACTATCATAAATTTACAAATATGGATTCTCACACAGTAAGAAACGGAGTAATGGTCATACCTACCAATAAATTAAAATTAATAATACTTATACATATATCATTGTTTATTGATATTATGATGATAATGATGATTAACTTTCATTGAGAACAAGATTGGTTTATTAGACCTTAAAAAAGGTAAGAGATTATTCAAACTTCTTTAGAATGGATTTTTTTTTTTAAGTAAAAAAGGAGGATCCTGTTATATTGAAGTTGCAGGTTTACAAAGTCTTTTGGAGCGCCATCTATCCCGCCTAAAAAGGAAACTGAGACAGTTGGTCGTTCCATGCTACTCGTTTTCAAACAAAAATAACCAGGTTGCCATCTGTCCTGCCCGAAGGAAACCAGGACGCATGGCCGCCATTAGTTTTAGTCTGTTCCTTAACTTAATACTGACAACATAACTATAGTCTAACTAAGCTAAAGCTCTGGTTTGAAACAAAAGAAAATTTCTAACTATGAACATTCACAAAACCTTTTACCCAGTGTTCTCGTCATCTTTGCCATTCTTTCCCAGTCTGACTGGAAGTGCGTAGGCCTATGCGCACATAGGGCATTGTCGTCTTGGAGATGTGCTGGAGTAAGCAGCCTACATCATGTCGAGGCATTGGCTGATTTGGATGGCCCTGTGGATTTGGTCTTCCACCATGCTGCGCGTTTCAAGTATCAGTTCCAGGTGCTCCGAGTGGAGGAGTGGAGGTTGGTCTTGCCATTCTCCCTTAGGGGAGGAGAGGGGAATTGGATTTTGTGCATCAATCTCCTCCTTGTCTTCATTTGCACTTCCACCTTGTTGTCCTTGCAGCCTGTCCTACTATGTCGCTTCCTCTGGAGGTTTGCCGCTTGTTGAACTTGCCTTTTCTTCTATGTTTCCCAGGAATTATTCCTCAACATGGCAAGTTGTGTATTCCCCTACTGGGTCATATTCCTTGTGACTATGTGTCATTCCTGGAACCTGAGGCTTGGCATCATTCATGAAACAGGTGGGGAGATCCCAATTATCCAGGACAATGAAGAGGAGATGTTCTGGGGGAACCTGGATGGGTTTGTTTGAAAAAATATCCTCCACATATGCTAGGGGAGGCATTCTGGTTCTCCCAGACTTCTTGGTTCTCTGAGTGCATGCCATAGCCAACACTTTTTCGAACTTCTTCTTCTGCTTCCTATGGGAGTCATATGCATACCACGTAGCACCTCTGCGAGGTCGTCCCCTTGCTCTCAGCATGTAGAGAAACAGAGCTATAACCGAAAAGATGACTGGATGAGTGTCCATGCTCCAGCACTCTGAAGGTTCAACCTTCGGCCATTCAATTTCCAAATGCATTGCATATCCATTAGGGCGATTGATAAGGATGAAGGTGACTGTGACAGCCTTGGCCATTAAGGCTATGTTCTTAGTGCACTGGTTTGTTGTCCTCTTCACTCGCGTGAGAGGCTTCGTTCTCTGGTTTTGGCTGCTCAGGCTCACTCCCATCTTAATGGTGAGGAGATGGGAGCTGGTGGCCATTAATTATGGCCCTGCCCAACTCATTCCCGCGTGTCCTCCCTTCTCAACGTGGCACCCCATCCGAGGGAAACTTCTTTAGAATGTTATTTCAATGCTCAAAAATCTAATTTGGGTATATATGAGGCACTCTAGGAGAAAGTGTTTTTCATCTTCAACCCTTTGAGTGTCACAAAGGTGACAAATTCTTTGATGCCATGGTGTTTTGAGATTCGTCCAACATCCAATTTCATTATGCATTTCATGATAATTAGTTCTTATTTTAGCAATATTGACTCTCTTCCTTATGCTATTCAAAACATAGAGAAACTTTTGATCTTCAAGATTAGGGTTAACCATATCCTTATAGTATCTTAATTTTCTTTTAGCCTCTAATTCTTTATCGTACAAAAGGTTCTCCTTAAATTTCGCTTTAATGATATTTTTAGTATCATCCATGTATTCTACATAATAACTTCTTCCTTTATTCCCCAATGATTTAGCCAAGACTTTTCATCATTGTGTCATCCCCTCTTAAGCCGTTGGTGATTTTGGCTGGAGGTTGAAGTATTTTGGGGAGCCTTGTGTCATCCATGTTGTTTATCTTGTTCTTGTACATTAAGTACCTAATCATAGTTGTTCTCTCAATGGGGGAATTTTTTTCTTCTATGAGAAGGATAGGATAGGGTGCATTGCCTTTAATTTTGAGATTACAAGTGTTAAAATTATTTTTCATTGCTATATATTTCTCCATGATTCTTGAGAGATACTACATCCCCAAAATTCACATCCATATAAGATAGCATGAGTGATGATAGTCTCAAAGAGGATATTTTTTTATTCCATAGCCAAAGGTATGCTAATTTGGAATTATTTTCAAACCCATAATAAACTTTCCAACCACCATTTATCATTTTCTCAATTCTAAGTTGCAATTAAGCTTGTAATGAATACCAATTCCAATATACTTGTACGAAGGCACTTCCTCCAAGATATTGTTGTCATACCTGAAACTATTGTAGGCAATCTTTTGGGATTTAATTACCATAACCTTTGTTTTGTAAGTGTTCATTGTCATCCTTGTACTATAGAAAAATTCCTTAAGGATTCTAATCTACTTTGTAAGGTCATAGGAATTCCTTGCCTTAAGAACAATATCATCAGTGTATAGGAGAATGATGATGATTATACTAGCAAGAGTTGTTCCAACATAACCTACAACTTCCAAACAATGTTATAACTTGTCAATGTATATGTCAAAAAGGGTAGGGGATAAAGGACAACCTTGCTTGACTCCAATATTACAGTTAATTTATTCCTACCATCCCTTAGTGCTCCTAAACTTGACAATCACAGTCTCATACAACCGTATCGTAGTAACTCTTAGCTCAGAGGGAACTTTTAGCTTTTCTCACCTATTTGAATGGTTAGGCCTAGGCACAATATCAAATTCTTTCCTAAAGTCAATGAAACAACAAAGGAGATTGGTTTTATTGTTGCAACACTCCTCTACAATGATCCTAAGCATGACAAGGTGGTCCACACTTGAATGATAGTGTCTAAAACCGGCTTGTCCTTTACCTCTTTTTTATCTTCTTTTTCAAAATACTTCCATATAGCTTGCTAAAATTGGGCTAATCATAATGGTCGTATAATTGGAGGGATTGCTTTTATCTCGACTTTTAAAAACAGGTACAATGAGACTTTGAGTCTAGGGTTTAGGAAAGCGCCCTACTTGACTACTAAATTGAATAGCTTGTGTATGTAAGCTATGGGAATAGACCCTCCAATTTTTAATATTTCATCTTGGTAGCCTTCGATATCCTTAGCTTTCCCGTTTGCAAGTCGTTTAACCCCAAACTTCATGTCTTCTATAGAAAAAAAAATTATCCTCTATAAAAATGTTTGAAATGTTATCTAAAACATTAAAAAATTCATAAAAAAAAATTAAAATAAAAATTCCAATCTATCCTAGAAATCATACCCATTTCTTTAATATTATTTTATTTCATATAAAAATATTAAAAAAATACACTTTAGAAAAGACACACATTTACACTTTAATTAAAATTTTAATAGTATCCAAAACACAAGATTTATACTCATATTATTGTAATAAAAATTGATGAATAATAGATTTACAATTTTATAATAAATATGAAAACAAAATTACCCATATAAACAAATATTTCCTAGTAATATTCTGTGCCCGTTTTCTATTATAACATTTGTATTATTATAAAAAATGAATTTACATGGATAAGAAAATAATACTATATAAAACAAAATTTTCTTATCAACATACCTGTCGTGACAAATAGCTAACTGCATACAATATTATATTTGCCCATCGACATACCTAGTCTGATGCCACGATGATTGTTGTTGCTAGCTTGTATAATAAGATGCTTGTGGCTTGTTTCTTTCATTCTGTTTTTTGTATGATCTTTGTCAGTGTTTCCATTAAATTATTATGTATGATCCTTTACACCTTTATATAACTATATGTTAGGATATGTAGATTGACTGATACTCTGTCATTTTAACATCTTCGAACTTGCTTTTCTGTAAAAGCTTCAAAACATATCGATACTTTATAAAAGGAAAAATACTTTATAAAAATTATGGTTGAAGGCATCTGCAATGGCAGGGGGGGTTGTTGAGCCACCTGCGGGCTTGACCGCCTGCTTCGAACCATCAAATCTTTGGCCGATCAATTTGAATTCTTTCCAGCCCAAATTTTCCCTATCCCTTCTAGGGTCCAATTCAATTATTATAATTATTTTATGACGTTGAGTTATTTTAAATTTCTCAACCATCCCATGAGAAAGTAAATGGATACAAAAGAAAAATCTACATATGGTTTGTATTTAATTATTTGATTCAATTCTTATAATTATTTTATTACTTTGAGTTATCTTTAATTTCTCAACCATCCCAAGAAAACGTAAATGGTTTAAGTTAATACAAAAAAAAATCTATATATGGCTTGTACTTAATTATTTAAATTGCTTAATAAGATAACAATATTTAAATATAATTATTATAATTATTAGAAGTAGTTATTAATAATGCTATTTGCTTAAGACTTTGTGCATTAGTTAATTTAACTTTACCTGCACAAAAGGACCACAAATTTCTCATAATTTGCATTTGTTTTTTTTATAACTTGTATTGGAAAAATTATAAAAACTGCAATCCCTTTAGATTGAGTTTCCTTTGAAGATTAGCTTATTATGGTTCCTATTAATGTGGTTATCCATCACTATTATATAGTACCAGTGATTACAAAATAATGTAAACCTTAAATCAGGGATATTGAAAGCAAACTTTTGAATTCTGTTGTTATCTGTGGATTTGTATTGTTAATTTTGTAGTTTTTAGCTATATTTTTTTGAAGAATGTCATGTATATTAGTTTGGAAGGGTTTTGTTGGGTTACAACTTTAGAAAATTTATAATTTTTTTTTGGTTTTAAACCTTTCTTTCTTAATTAAATATGAATGTAGTTTATTTTTTTTTTTGAAGAATGTCATGTATATTAGTTTTGAAGAATGTCATGTATATTTTTTTTTTGAAGAATGTCATGTATATTAATTAAATCTAACATTTCTGCTTTTCTAGATTGTAACATTTATTTTCTGTATGTTGTGTACAATGAAAAAAACTTTGTATAACATATTTTCATGTTGTGTACTGTGTAAAAAATATTTGTATGACATATTTGCATCTTTTTCTGCTATTATATGGTGGACATTAAAAGTTTAGCATATGAATCAATAAATAATCCAAATCCATATCATGATTCATAACTGCTATAGTAATAGCAGTTCTATATATGAAGCACCGATATGGATGTTTAATTCTAATATAAATTTCGTTTATATTAGAAGGATGCATTGCCGATTCTGGCTTTATCTTTGAAGGATGCCGTGACTACAACGCATGCAAGCATGAGGATGCAGTTAATTTCTGGGATGTACACCTGCCCTTCATATTTAGATGAAGTATGGACAATTGTAACACGCGGAAAGCATCCAAGGGACATGGACTGCTTTATGATGGAAAAAGTGGCAGAGATCATCGCCTGGCTTGCAATAACAAAAGCAACGATAGCAACCACAAACATTGGCCAATATACAAATTTTCAGTTTATTAAAAAATTGGTTATAATAACATACTAAACTTAAATATACTTAGACAGTAATGCATAGTAAGAAATTATAATCAATGTTTTCAGTTTTTCTAGCATTAAAAATTTGGTTGTAAGAAAATAATATTGAAGAATATGAAGGATTCAATTGCATGAAGAATAGGTGTAAAACTAAGAAATACATAGGGTGAGGTCCCAAGGTCAAAGAAATATCAAAAACAAGTGTTTGGGCATATAATATACACATAATAGATTGAGAATAATATCAAAGCCATGTCAAAAACAATTTTTTGAAAACATAATATACACATAATAGATCGAGAGTAATTAAATATCAATTTGCCAATAATTAAACAATGGTTGTTTTGTCCAAGATATTATAGAAATGAGTTTATAGCTATGGGAGTGTTTGGGTTTCTTAATTTGATTCAATTTTTCTTTTTGTTTTACAATAGTGTATACCCATAAATTTAGACCATGCAAATTATAGATAATGCATGCAATTTACAAAGACTAACTTAATACATGAGACGGGTTTCTAGGCTTCTTCACATGGTTGAGATTGAACTATTCTTTAACTAGGTAAACCTAAGAAAAACCTCTTTCTCTAAGTTTCCTTAATATTTTGAATTCTCTTCCATTGATCCATGTGTCCCCTTTTGCAATTAAAAACATTGTATGAAGAAGTCAATTCTGAAAATAAGTCTCTATCATCAAACTTCATGATAATTCTAAAATGTGATTATAAAACTATGCAATGGGAACATTGTTAACCAATGTAGACATTAACAATTGATGATTACAGTCCATAAAAACTAATTGAATAGTTTCCATAAGCAATTGATGATTACAGTCCATACAAACTAATTGAATAATTTCCATAAAAAAAATTATATGACTAAACTTCATTAACCAATATGGTTGGACAAAACTTCATTAACTAATATGGTTGGAACAGAGTGCCCACAAAAGGATGAGTCTCAACACTAAAAGATGTGATTAACGTAAATCCAAGTCAATTTTTAAAACAACAAAGAAAAACATGTTGCATGAATATATTAAAAAATACACAACATTTTAAGATAGAGAAAATGTTATGTCTTTAAATTATGATGCATTTCAATATTATAGTACTTACTAGTCATGAATCGCTTGAGGTTTATGCTCAACATTGTTGAAAATAGATCAAAGTTTCTTTTTACAATATAAACTCTCAATATTATTCTAGGTCCAATTCAAGGTTTAGAGATGTTGATCTCATAGTTTCTTTGGTGAAAGCTAAGACATGCAATAGCAATGAGTTGGTCTCGAGGAAAAGATCAAAATTTGTAAGCATTGAAGCTTTAGATTATGATTCAAACAATTATGGATACTGGGGATTTAATAGATCAACATTGAAGATTGTATGTATTCCCATATAAGGTGGTTGATCAAGTTGGAAACTAGTATCACCTAGTGCTTTGATAATGGACTAAGGACCATATTGAAGAGGTTTGATCTTTCTATGATGATCCTTAAACCTTTCCTATTTCTATTGTAACCAAACTCAATTAAATACTTGGAAACAATGAGGCACTCGATATGCATCATATCTTTGCTCATACTTTTGTTATTGGCAGTACAAAATCAACTAAACCTATTCACGGATTCATTGAATTTATTTGATGAAGCGAGATGCTTTATCTTGTTATCTAGTAATATGAGAAGTAGATGACATTGAAGGTTGCAGGAATGAGACAACATCAAGGATGGATGGTTGGAAACAAAACAAGTATGGAAATGACTATGTCCAATGGAACTATGCCAGTCTCTATTATAAGCATGATGAATAAAAGGTAATATGTTTTCATCCATAGCAAGGGTGCATATTGGGTTTTTGTGAATGTGGATACAAAAAACCTCTCTTGACTAATTTCTAGACCAATAGAAGCAAGAGTCAGTGAAAATAATAAACATAAACAAATGTATCTCCTAAGCATGCATGTTAGCTAATGAATCATTCAAATAGCGAGTTTCAATGATTTGAACATCATCTTTTGAGGGAAAGAGGATAAGTTCTTATTATTCCAATGGAAAAGATATAGAACTTGAAAAATATCACATGGTAAGAATATCATATCTTCTGGACTCCAATATTTTCCATGAGAGGGTCATTTTAATCCTCCAATGAGCTCTCTCTATATTGAATATTAACACACAATGATTCCCTTATGTGTTGGCACTTTGGAGGGAGAACTAGGTAGTGGGAAGGTATGAAAACACAATTGAAAGTGAGTGAAAGAAATGAGCTTCACACTCTTTGGCTCAAATTCAACATCATAACCTTTTCAACAATGTTCTTGTCAAATGTGTGGCAATGGCTTCTACTTATAAATTGAAATGGACTTGCATGAGAAACTCATACAAGTGGGAATGACAAAGCTTTATACATGGACTTCCATGTGCCTAATTTGACATAAATAAGGGCCAAATTCCCAAATATTGATGAGAAAGGGAGAATTAATGAGTCCTACACTCAACCACTAATCATTTTTATACATCCTTTCTAATTTATGGGCCACACAATTCTAATAATAACACATTTCTAAGTATCACATGAGTATAGAAGAATCAATATTCTAATAATAACACATTTCTAGGTATCACATGAGTATAGAAGAATAACCAATGCCATTGTAGAAGTTTATAGGGAAATCCCTATAGTTCCTTGAGCACTTTGTAAAAAAATCTCAACATAACCACAAGTTTAATCCAGATAAGTAAATATATGCATTATTTTGGAATGAAAACCATAATTCTTAACTATGACATACCAACACTTTTTTAATTAATCACTACAAAATACAAATATACATCACTCTAAACAAGAGGACTCACGTTTAAAATATGGCTTAAATTCTAATTATTCATCAAACATGATAGCACAAACCCCAAACAACCTTTCGACAACTTATAAATTTACCTTGAGACAAACATGACGATATTATATGAATGGTTTCAACACATTCAACTATGTCAAGCACTTACACATTTCATACTTCTCAATCATGCATTGTATACAAATACTCAATTCCAAAAACATCAACAATGATAAATAAGATCATAATAATAACAATATATAAACATTATAGATTTTTAGTATTTAGATTTCCTTCAACAATGATAACTAAAACTTCCCTATGATAGTAACAACATATAAACATTCATAGATTTTTAGTATTTATATTTCCTTCATAGGTTATGAGGCAACTCTTCCCTTTAAGTTCAAACCAACCAATATAATTAAAACCTATAATAACATAATTAACTAAGATTATATGTCCATACAAGAGTTATAATTATAGTTAATACCTGATTATTTAAACAAAATATAAATTAGTGAATAGAATTAAACCTAATTATGCCTTAAAAATGTGAATAGGTCAATTATACATAAACCCTCATAAGTTTCCTTATATAAGATCCCTCATTTCTTGCACTAAATCTGGTTCATATATTTTAACAAACAGTTGAGAAACAATCATATAATAATATTTAATTAAGAAACAACTTCTATCAAACATATGGTATGCAACTATTAATAGCTCTTGATTTGTTTGATGTATTTTAACTAGAACGTAATATGTGAATTACTCCTAGCAAAGTCTTAGCTAGGACCTTATGCTAGACCTGTATTGTCATAAACACTTTTTCTAGGTTAATAAATAATGAACTATTTTAAAACATAAATTAAAAACTAATCTTAGTGGTTTAGTTGGTTTTATTCCTAAATGGATAATAAACTTCATGAAGTTGCAATGGTTGAATTTATTCCACATTATATTTAGTGGAAAAATACTATTTTATTTTAAGATATTTCAAAGATTTGCAGAGTATCGTTACAAGAAGAAGAGTTATCTAGTGAGTATGGTTAACCACTTTCAAACATAAAAATATATAATCAAGATATGTCAATTGAGATGAAAGGATGTGAACATATTATACTATATTATGTGTTATATATAGATACTTCCTTTGATTTGTATAACAATAATCTTATAAGTCAAATATCTACAAACATAGGAAGTATGAGTAGCTCGGGAGGTGTTGGACTTGGCCAAAAAAACCCACACACATATTTTAGTAACATATTTAATTTGGAGGTGTTGGACTTGGCCAAAAATAGTTTGTGTGGAATAATTCCTAAATAAATCTCTAAGTTACACTAGTACAATATGACTAATTTGTGGTACTATGTGACCAAAAAAGTTAGTAACACTATTTTTTTATAAACTAAATAAAAGAAAATTTAAGCAATTTTGTTATATTTAACTGCTAACATAGATTATGGATAAACATATATGACTATTTAATTACTATGTGAATATAAATTAATAGTATATTTTACTTATATGTAATTGAGTTCGAGGAGTGTGTAATTTTAGTCTTCTTTATTATGTTAATTAAGATTTTTCAATTTAAATTCACTTTTATAGTATACATGGATGTCATGGTCATGCTTCACCACACCACACCCAATAACATGAACAATATGTTTATTTATATCTTGAATTAAAAATCTTACCACACATTATACACAGTTTAATGTCATCCATGATCGAAAACATATATTGTTATAAATTCTCAAATATTTTTATTATTTGATTCAAATTAATTTAAATATTGTCACTTATTGTAACACCCCTTTTTGGTGTTAATTTCTCCAGATACATAATTTCATAAGTGTAAGATCCCGCTCTGGTGCACTGAGCGAACTTATTCTTTGAGGACACTTGCTCGCAAGTGATCAGGATTATTATGCTATTAAAACTTTTGATTTTGATTATGAGGCGTGATGGGTTGATGACATGTTGTTTTACCGCTTTTACATAGACAGGTGCTATTGACTCGGTTTTACTGAGTCTGAAGGATTATGGACCTAGAGGATGCCGAGGCATCGATGGAACCCTTGGACTCCAGATTTAGTCAGGGAGTGTACCATTGGGGTTTGATTGTATTACTGCGATGTTAGTGCATCTGATTTAAATGATATGATATGGATATGTTCTAGCATGACTTGTTGATGATGTAGGCTGACGATAGCTTGCCGACCAGACTCACATGTGGAGTAAAGGGGTCACGCACGACTACCAAAGATGTTGAGGGAGAGGTGTGAACAGCAGCACTGCCACAGCCTACTAGCACTCCCGTCGTGGCTCGAACTGTAGGTTAACGATTACCTAGTTCGAGAGGACCCATGATGTCGTGAGGGAAGACTGTGACAGTCGCTCACGATGATTCTAAGGGGCGTGCAATAAGGCAACGACCTTATTCCTTAGAGGCCCTTAGTCTCCCACAAGTTCACCTGGTGGAGTGTTGACTCCAGGGGTTATTGATGTCTACCAAGTCAGTCAAGAAGTGAGTGGCACCCTTGGAGAACATAGTGCATCCTGAAGGGCACGTCGCGCAAAGGAAACATATTAAGGTGAGTGGCACCCTTGGAGCACGTAGTGCGTCTTGAAGGGCACATCCCGCAAGGGAACAAATGAGGCGAGTGGCACCCTTGGAGCACCTAGTGCGTCCTGAAGGGCACGTCGCGTTGTCGATGATAGAGGGATGAACCTAGATGGCCTTAGGACGAATAACGTGTTAATTTATTTATTTTTAAAACAATTTCCCTAATTAAATGTCGCCCAGTACGAAATTTAAGGTCTAAGTCTAAATTACGCTAGTGGTAAAATTTTGTCTTCTATAAAAAATAATAATAATAAAAATAAAAACAACTTAAATAATAATTATGATCTTTGTTAAATCTTGTAACATGAAGGGAGTAAGAAATTTAATTTATTCATAAAAAGAAAAAAAAAACTGTTGATAAAATGTAAAAAAGGAATTAATTGTTTTATTTTTTTTTAAATATACTAATTAAATGATAAAAGGAAAAAGGGGTTAAATTCCACACTTGCCTTTTTGAGTTCTAATTAAAAAGGGGAAGGACGGAAAATAATTTTTTTTAAGGAAACTAGGAAAAGAGGTAACATAAAAAGGGAAAAAAGGGAACTTAATTGAAAAAGCAGAAGG
>SNQJ01S0173365.1:18531-38877 GCA_010110895.2 Picea sitchensis | reverse complement strand
ATGGAGGGATATGATGTTAGGTTTAATAATCAACAAAAAATAAACTCAAAACTATATCAAGCAAGGGAGTTAGGGATTTTATAGTTAAGAAATCCCTTAGTGGAAATATGGTTCCTTTATGTAACAATTAGGTATAAATCCCTTGGTGGAAATCCCTTAGTGGAAATACCTTAGTTTATAGTAAAATTAGGACCCTTTATGTATCCCTTAGTGGAAATACCTTAGTTTATAGTAAAATTAGGTCCCTTTATGTAACTTTAGGTGACCATAAAATATTTCACAGTTGTGTATTTAGTTCAACTATATCCACAACTATCCAACAATTTGTCCTTGAATCTCTCAAGTGATCCAAATATATAATATAGCATTTGCACAGTTCATATGTTATATAATATAACATTATCACAAATATTACATTTGCTCCACCTCATATTAATTTATATTAGGAATACGAACAAACCTCAAACCCATCCCATGTAACATGACAATAAAGGAATTAGTATAAAAACTCAATGACATTTAAACAATGATAATGGGAAGTTTAAAGCAATGGCATATAATCCATGTTCATGCAAGACCTTCACCTCGTTGTGATTAAAACATGGGTGTGTGAGGTTATGAAGATTAAACTCTTTGTTTTGGGGATTCTAATGAATTACATTATATGTGGTCTTTGTGGATCCAACCATAGGGAACTTTTAAGGAATCTTCAAGAAATGTTCTAATATGTTTTTTTAGTGGATCCAACCATAGGGAACTTTTAATGAATTCACTTGCTTGTTGTTTTTCTGAATAGATTTCCCTTGGCAAACACAACTTCTGATTTCAATGACTTCTTTGTGTGGGTTTTATTGATTATTATGAAAATATTGTGGTTTTATCTTCTGTCCCTTATCCCTTTAGTCATCAATCCTTGCCTAAGCAGTAGGCTAGGAAATGAATCGACAATTGTCACTTCGGTGTTTAAAGACTTATAGATTCAAATGCCCTGATTTTTTGTGCATGGATGATGAGTGAAGGATAAGAATTTTCCAAGTTGTCCATCCCTTACTTATCTTTTAGTTTATTGATTCATGGCTAAATGTTTAGTCTTTGCATCTTCTTCTTTGATGTGCATTGTGAATGATAAACCTCTGAGTTGAATGGCACTCCCTTGGAGAAACCAACTTCTAATTTCAATGACTTCTATGTGTGGGTTTTATTGATTATTATGAAAAGATTGTGGTTTTATATTCTATCACTTATCCATTTAGTATTCAGTCTGTGCCTGAGTAGTCAGCCAGGAGCTGAATCGATGATTGTCACTTCGGTGTTTAAAGACCTATAGATTCAAATTCCCTTCTTTTTTGTGCATGGATGCTGAGTGAAGGATAAGAATTTTCCATGTTGTCTATGGACCCCTTACTTATCTTTGAGTTGATTTATTCATGGATGAATGTTTAGTCTTTGTGCTTTCTAATGAACGAGTACCTCTGCAGATTGATTGATTAAAACTTCAATTTATTTCTGCGTTTTTAATTGCTTGAACTTGGGTACATATCTACATTTTTATTGATAAAATTCGCATTATGGATAGATATTGAGGAGAGATGTTGACACGAGATTCTCCAAACATTCCTCGTAAATTCTCTAGGTTATCCCAAGAAGGAAGAACAAGAACTCCTTCTTTGACTGAGACTCCGAGTGAGCAACAACAATCTCATAAGAGGATATTTTCAAACGAGTCTATGAATAGATCAACTGCAGAACCTACTCAAGCAAGTGATATGGATGCAACCTTCTTAGATAGGTTGCGCATCGATACTCCTACACCTAAGAAAGTAGGGAATACATCTGGACAAGAGAATATTTCTGGTAATTTTCTTTGATTTTGTTTATTTTTGTTGTATTTTTTTGTATTTAAATTTATGTGAGGTTAAATCTTGAAGTTACTTTCAAATGTGTGTGTAGAAAATCAATTTAGAGCAAGGGACGACAATGAAAGAGAGAGTGGTTGTCACAAAGATTCAAATGTCGGTGTAGAGGGTGAAGGTGGATTTAGGAGGCTGCGTTATCAAGAAACATAAGATTACATACCTACGTCCACCTATCCTTCAGATGTTGGTGATGAACTTCCCTAGGAAGGGAATACTGAAGAAATGATGCTTGAGCGATGCTCAGGTGTTAAAAAGAGGTTGGAAAATGATTTGGTGGTCTTGGAACTCCCTCAGGAGAGAAAACAAAGCTTGCAAATTTTTTTACATTCATTGGAAAAGTTTATGGATGCATATCAGAAGATGGGGCCAACCATTGACTGTTTTGTCGATCTAATGAGGCGACGGAAGTTAGAGGTGATGGGTCCTGATAAATGCGAGGCAATAAAAAATAGAGTTTCAAAATAAGACGCCATTTCCATGTTTAATTTCAAAGAGGGCCCAAAGCAGAAGATGTTGAAGGTGCAGTATTTTAAGCATCCTGACTTTGCAGGACATCTGTATAACAGGTTTTTGGCGGCATATGAGAAATTGTCGTGGAACGATGAGGTTCCGAACTATTTTGAAAGAAACTTTTTTGCAGAGTTTTTCTTGCACATGCACCCTGATTATACTAGTCTACCGTCCAAATATTATTGGACTGGTAAAGGATGTACATATGATTGAAAAGGGGCATCGAAGTGCAGCATTTCCAAGGCCTCCACAAAATTTAGTACCTCGCCCAACAAGGGGAATTTGATTCACTTTCAGAGTTGCAGGATACATCAAAGGTTGGCAAAGATGCCAGGAATGAAATCGGGGAAAATTTGGAAGCTATGTTTTATGGTGTTGATGTTGGCATGAACCGTCAGTGATTGGAAGACAATTCCTAGGCCACATTTGTTGATAAAACAGATGCGGAGTTAGATACAATGTCAGCAAAAGATGTTTTGGAGTATGCAAAATTTTGCCGGGATGGTTGGAAGAAGGTCATTCAGAATGATGACATGAACCATAGATTGCCATGTGTTCTATTTAGGAAATTTTTGACGCATTTTATGATAGTTTACTTCTAGTTCTAGATTTAGATATCATTGTCTCTATAGAAATAATCGAGTTCTTCTTGCCATTAATTACAGTTTGGAAATATGTTAAATGAATCTCCAGTAGGTAGGGGACTTGATTCCACAAGTTTAAATTTGGATGGGTTGAATTAGGTATGTGTTTTCAAATAGTTGTTCAATATCCACTCTTTTGAATAATAGATCAACAACATTTATAATTTTGTGTAATTGTGAACACATTGAATCCTAGATTTAGTTCTTAGTTGTGTTTTTCATAGATCCCTATTCCATCTCCTACTACTTGGGCAGGCTTGTCTC
Source organism: Picea sitchensis (assembly GCA_010110895.2). Taxonomy (NCBI): domain Eukaryota; kingdom Viridiplantae; phylum Streptophyta; class Pinopsida; order Pinales; family Pinaceae; genus Picea; species Picea sitchensis. Next base: position 35,543 of record SNQJ01S0173365.1, on the reverse strand, counting down.
AATTCTCATTGGGAGAGTTTTAAAAGGGTGGGAGTTCACAGGTATCATTTAATGTCTTAAAGTCATTTAAATTTAATGTGTTATTGTAATGACCCCAAATTGTTACGACTACACGTGAAGCAAAAGGTGCAATTATTTTTTTGTTTTAAGGAAAGAAGACAACGAAAAACGGTTAACCACTCCCAGACGATGAACACAATGCCTGCAGATCAGGAAATAGATAACTACAACTTCACGGCCTAGCATAGGAGAAACTTGGTGAAACATGCGTAAATCAAGGAAGGAATGACTACCCGCCTGACACAACATGAAATTGCCTACAAGCCTAAGGATAACATTCCCCATCCTGACACAACAACCTCAACGACCAATACTAGAACTTCTATGATGCGCAAACAATGCAAGAAGGCGGTACAACCGAACACCAATAACTACATCGAGCGACTCCCACCACGAAAGGCACAAATTTTGGCCAGGTTATCTTTTGTCTCTACCCCAATAGGGCGCGTTGTGATCCCCTCATCGGGAATCATGTTGTCCCCAGGCGATAGGCGTGGCACTTAACTGGACCCTCAACACAAGTTGAAATCAACAGACTAGGATATTGAGATAATTGACAAGAAACGATGCCCACACACCCGATCAAAATTCGACAGGACACATGATGACATCTCTCAAATAAATCTCCCAGCTATCTGAAATAGTTTGCTTCCTAAGAGGCAAACTAGGTGGTGTAAAAACTATGACCCTCCACCCATAAAGTTCAACTTGAAGTTTAAACAATTTAACTCCCTAGTAGGCACAAGTAACCATTTAAAAGAAAAGTGTTTCCCTTCCAAGTCATAACTAGTCCCAAAATTTGATTGAACTAGATCTTTTTTTTAAAGGGTTGGAAGAACAATTCAGTTACTAAAAGGTCAACTTGTATTTCCCACTAAAATCAAGTAACACTAAACAACCATAATACATAAGTAGAGATAGTGTCTGAGAACATGATCAAATTCAATCATTACATTTTATATATAGTATTTAATAAATCACAAACATTAAGATTGATGCCATGTAAGTAGGAGTAGGTTAAATGAAATTTTGATTTCCGTTTGAGACAGGAATTTTGTATAATATTAGTCTAACCTCTAAATAGGATATAAATTTTAAAATTATAATATAAAAATATGTAAATTGTTATCAAGAGATATTTTTTTGCATCTTGAATTTTTCAGAATAAAAGTATATTAAATATTTCCCAAAGTAACCACAAACTTTAAAAATTGAAGTTTGTAACTCTTAACCGAAGTAACTGCTATTTAGAGTAAGGATAAAAGGTTTAACCTTGCGACTATAAAGGAATGGAATTGTAATATCATTATGCAATGCACCTAGTCTGGATCAAATTCCTCCCCGCGCCTCGGACATGGTCCAAAAGTACACCCCAGGCACTCACAGGTTCAAACCAGAATTCCCTTCTAAAGTTCGCCCTGATTACTCGGGTTGGAAGGGATTGACTGTGCATTGCATCACGTTCGTTTTTTGGTGAAAATTAAATGTGACTTCGTACTTATTGTTGTCATAAACGATAAAGATATCTAAGAAGTTGCTAAGGCATTGTTGTCTGGTAGAGATGTGGCAGGGTGAAGGCAGGGCAATCCCAGTGTAAAAACACCCAAAAGAAAAATGTAGACACAATCCCTTCACAGACGTATGTAGAGATACGTTGTCCTTCACTCTAAATCACTGTGAAAAAAAACAGGTGAGAGGCTAATGGTTCAACTGTCGGAGGGATGAAATGCAGTCAAAGGTTGGAAAATGTATAGGCAGTCTAAGGGTTTTTCCAATACGAACTTCACTGTCAATGATACTTGTAGGAACTGTCAAGTAAAACACAAACTACCAAAGTTGCATGTACCATTTCACTGTGTATTAAATCTATTAGATTCTCTGCATAAGTTGTTATCTTTGTTGTAACCAATACGAAATCGTTGCCAACACACTTGCCAAAACCTAGTCCAATTATACAGTCAACAATTACATAGTCCTTTTTAAATTTGTTGTCTCTATACAAGAAATCGTTGTCTAGTAAAATATTTTATGTAGCTATTCTAGGTACCAAATCGTTGGCTTAAATAAATGCATAAATCACTATTCAACGCAGAGAGATAATTTATCAAACGCATTCATTAAATCACTAAGCCATATTATCCATTAAATAATATTAGATTTTCTACCAATACTCGATCGCTACCCAATATCACTAAAATTTTAACTGACATGCCCATTTAGTAAACTGCTGGTAAAATTTCATGATTGAATGAAACACATGGGGAGCAGTCAAGGAAAGGTGCCGAGAATGAGATCATTGTCTAAGGAAGGGAGATGGTCAAGTATGCCGCTAGCATAGGGAATTATCATTAATTTTGCAGTCAAAAGTAATTACTGTTATACAACCATTGGAATCAACTGTACAAGTCGCTCCCTAGTCAAGTACAAATTTGTTGTCCAAGAATGCTTGTTGTATTAATCACTGAGATTAAATGAAACGGGATATTTTCGGAGTGAAAACTGGGTGAGATTTGTTGTGTAGAAGGATGGGAATGCTGTGCAAATATTGAAGTGAATTGGCAAAGATCAAGAACACCATTTTCCAGGAGAACATGCATAACACAGGTCTCCCTCCACTCATGAAACTACAGAGAATCAAATAGAAAAAAAGAATGAAGGTTCTGCACCAAGGCAAGAAATCTTGTGGGCCTTAAATTCCAAAAATTTTCTGAGTAACCAAACCTAGAGAGAAAGGAAATAACATAGTCAACAAGTGCTGGAACACAGTAAAAAAAAAGTCTCCATATGGATTAAAAACACAGATTAAATGATGGAGTTGTTGTCCAACAAAAAGACAAAGTGTTGTGCGTAAGGTACCCATAAGATTACATTGAAAGATTAAAAGGAGGTGAAAACACAGAGATTAAAATGCAAAATATAATAAGCGGTTCGCTGGGAGAAAATATAAACAATGCAGAGATCATTAATTGCAACAAGGCGCAATGACCCTCAATCAGCCAAGAACAGTCAACATGGGTAGACGACTGGAAAGAATATCCTTCGCTCATCATCCACGCACAAAAAAGTAGGGTGTTGAGATCCATAGGTCTATTAATGCCGAAGCGACGACCATAGATCGGACTCCTGGACGATTTCTCGGGCATGGACTGAAGAGCTAGGGATGAAGGAAAAAATAAGCCGCAATCATCACAAGCAATAAACCACGGGACGATCAATACAAGAAGGGATTGAAGTCCATGGGAAATCAACATTGCGCTAAAGGCTATGGGGGAAATTCAGTCATCGAATAGAATGCTAAGACAATCATTTTCTTTACCCAATTAAACATATAGAACTAAAAAAATAATTCATACTAACAATCTACCATGCAGAAATAAGGAAGCGTATAGTATCCCAAGTAGCCCGCTCTAAGTTGTTGTTCCACATGCTCCATTCAACTCCCGCTTTCTGACCGATGAGACTTCACCAGTACCTCCCAGCCAACTCTAAGGGTACTCTTCTTCCCCCTTATACCCCTGATCCACAAAGGGGCCACACACACTAATCAGAGAATCAACTAGCTCCCATCTTGCCTCGCAAGGTCAAGCTACCACTCCTCACTGATATGGGTATCCCAAATCCCACAAGCTAAGTTAGTCAAGTATAGATTTCTGCAGCGTAAAGTTACGCATAACAGAAAAAGATCCATCATCCTTCTCCTCCCTCCATTATATAGAGTTTCAAAGTAAAAAACTTTCCCCAAATTCCCTTTTAATTCATTGTTCATTAATTTAATTCTTAATAATCCTCCCCATACAAGTGTCACCCATCCCCTTCATTGCACCATAATTTAATTTCCTTAATTAATTAATTACCCCTATTTCCCTCACCCACCTAAAATCATTTTTAGAATCGCTCCTAGGTGTTCCCATATTCCTTTACAAGTTTTAATGACCTTCCCTCTTACTAATTTACTTAGTTGAGTTTTATTTTAGAAGGTTCTTAAATGCTAGATGCCTTACCAAGTTAGGCTTTCTACTTTTTCCTTGTTTCCCCTTTCTTTTATGTTTCCCACTTTTATTTTTCCTAGTTTCCTAAATCTTTTAAATTTCCCTCATTCCCTTTTTATTTAAAACTCAAAAAGGCATGTGCAGAAACTTACCCTTTTTCCTTTTTTTTATTTAATGAATAAATTTTTAATTAGCATATAATAAAATAAAACAATTATTTCCCCTTTTTAAATTTTATCCCAAAATATTTTTATAAATCAATTTAATTTCTTACCCCCTTCTTGTCACAAGACAAATGATGATTATCAATATTAATTATTATTATTATTATTTTAAAAGATAAATTTTTTATCACAAGTATCAATTAGACCTAGACTTCATTTTCCTAGGTTGGGTGACATTTTATTAGGGGAATGGTTTAAATATTCCTTAACACATTATTCATCCTAAGGCCATCTAGGTTTATCCATTTATTAAATAACAATGCAATGTTCCCTTCAGGACACACTAGGTGCTCCAAGGGTTCCACTCACCTCCTTTAGTTTCTCTTGTGCAACGTGCCCTTTAGGACGCACTACGTGCTCCAAGGTTGCCACTCACCTTTTTCCATTTTTCTTGTGCAATGTGCCCTTCAGGACGCACCACATGCTCCAAGGGTGCCACTTGCCTCTTGAATGACTTGGTAGACATCAAAAGCCCCTAGATTCAATACTCCGCCAGGTGATCTTGTGGGAGACTAAGGGCCTTTAAGGAATAAGGCCCCTGCCTTATTGTGCACCCCTTAGAATCATCATGAGTGACTATCGCAGTCTTCCCTCATGATATCGTGGGTCCTCTCGAACTAGGTAATCGTTAACCTAGAGTTCGATCCACGACTGTAGTGCTAGTAGGCTATGGCAGGGCTACTATCCACACCTCTCCTTCAACATATTTGGTAGTCGTGCGTGACCCCTCTACTCCACATGTGAGTCTGGTCGACAAGCTATCGTCATCCTGCATCATCAAAAAATCATGTTAGAAATATATCCATAATAATATCATCTAATCAGATGCACTAATATCACATATAAAACAATCAAACCCCAATAGTTCACTCCCCAAATCAATTCGGAGTCCAAGGGGTTCCACCGATGCCTCTGCATCCTCAAGGTCCAAAATCCTACACACTCAGTAAAATAGAGTCAATAGCACCTGTGTAAGTCAATGCAGCAAAGCAACATGTCATCAACCCATAATGCCTCATAATCATAATCAAATGCTTAATAGTATAATAATCTGGATCACTTGCAAGCAAGTGTCCTCAAAGAATAAGTTCGCTCGGTGCGCGTGAGAGAGGGATGTTACATACACCCCCTCTTGGTCTAAAATTTGTCCCGAAGTTTCACAGTACATAAGTGCCGACATGATGTGTATCACGGTATCATAAGTCTATCTATCAAACAAAAAGGAAACTATTGATGCATATCATATGCGTCCTCCCAGGTCGTCGAGTGCAGACTATAGTTGTTCCATTGGACCTTGACCTGATCTACTGTTTGACACCATAGCTATCGAATGCGATGATCTAGGATGTGGATTGGCTCAGTAGTGATCACACCCTCATCCGACACCCACAAGGTGCTCAAGTCCAACATTTGTAGGATCACTAATCATAAAGTTTCGAACGGAGACGTGAAAGACATCGGGCATACACCTCAAGAATTAGGAAAGGCTAGTCACTAGGCCATAGGCCTCTCTTTTCCACAATATCATAGGATATATTTTAGCCCCTTTTCTAAACTTGATCGAACTCTTATGCAGTTTTCTCTGCAAAAATACTTGATCACCACATCGCAACTATGGTCGACACGACGCACATCGACATAACTTTTCTATTGATTATGTGCTTCCTTGATCCTTTGTCTTAAAGCTTGCATTTAATATTCCAATTATTGGATCGCTTCCGGTCCCAATTAGACCCTATCCTCAAGCCGATCCCAACTTGAAGGCGTCCGACATGGTCGCTCGTAAAGAAACTCGAAAAGTTCCATCTTAATGGTGCTTTGGTAAAACTTGTTATAAGCGAATTATATTAGTGGCAAGAATTCCTTCCAACACTTCTATTGGTTTGTCACATACATGCGCGACATGTCTTCCAAGGTCTGGTTCGTTCGTTCGGTCTTCTCATCAGTCTCCGGGTGATGCACAGTACTAAAGTTAATTTGGGTTCCCAAGGCCTCTTGGAAACTAGTCCAAAATCATCTAGTAAACATCGATCCTCGATCGGATATAATCCTCTTAGGCATGCCACGTAGCCTCACAATCTCACTGCTGAAAACTCTAGCTATGTCAGGTGCCTGATACGTTGTATGCACAAGAATGAAATGAGCACTCTTTGTCAGAGTGTTGACTACTACAAAAATCGAGTTGTGCCTTCTTGTCGTCAGTGGTAATCCAAAAATGAAATCCATCGAAATAACCTCCCATTTCGATTCTGGAATAGCATGTGGCTGTAGTAATATTGTTGGATGTCTATGTTCAACCTTTACCTACTGAAATTCTAGACATCTAGCCACATAGTTGACTATGTATACCTTCATTCCTTTCTATAAGAATAAGGGTTTAAGGTCTGCCCTCATCTTCATGACTCTCGGGTGAGCCATGTATACTACTCTATGAGCCTCGTTTAGGATCAAGCTCCTCAACTCGTCGTTCGGTGGTACATAAATCCAATTTTTAAACCTCAATAATCCATCATCGTCAAACATAAATCCTTCAAATATCTGTACCAGCATTGTATTTTGTCTGATAAAACCCTCGACCTCTTGGTACTAGTCATCGTCACGCTGTAAAGTTAGAATATTTTCACATAGATTCATCTAAAAAGGAAACACTGAAAAGATGCATGGTCTCCAACTCAATGCATCTGCCACTCGGTTCACTGTTCCTTTTATGTAAGAAATCTCAAAATCATACTCGCTAAGCAGTTCCGACCAATGCCTTTGTCGCGCGTTTAGGTCACTTTGTGTAAAGATGTGTTGTAGTCCACAGTGGTTTGTCTTTAGTTCAATTTTTTGTCCAATAAGGTAGTGTCTCCAAACCTTCAAGGCATATATAATGGCTAACAACTCCAAATCATGCATCGCATAGTTCTCCTCATGCCTTCTTAGTTTCCTTGGGATGTAAGCAATCACTCGGTCGTCTTGCATCAAGATTCCGCCTAAGCCTTCCTTGGATGCGTTAGTGAATACCAAGAAGTCTGAGTCCATGTTTGGGAATTTTAGTATCGGTGTTGTTGTCAAAAACTCCTTGAGCCTCCAAAATGCTTCCATGCATTTCTCGATCCAAACAAACTTCTTGTTATTCTTCTGCAAATCCATGATCGGATTTTCTATCTTTGAAAATCCCTCGATGAACCGTCGATAGTATCCTGCTAAACCCATGAAGCTATGCACTTTTGAGACATTCGTCGGTGCATGCCATTCCATAATAGCCTTGACCTTTGTCAGATACACAACGATACCTTCACCAGAGATGACATGCCTTAAGTAATGAATCCTCGATTGATAAAATGAGAATTTGGACAAATTCCGATATAATTTGTGCTCTGACAGACACTTTAGTACCAAGTGTAAGTGCTCGTCATGATCCTCCATCTTCCGAGAGTAAACCAAAATATCGTCAATGAAAACTTGGATGAACTTGTCCAAGTACTTGCAGAACACCCCGTTCATCAAAATCATAAATACCCCAGGGGCATTTATCAGTCCAAACGGTAAAATAGTAAACTCGTAATGCCCAAACATCATCTTAAAGGTGGTCTTAGGGACATCATCCTCCTTAATCCATAGCTGGTGATATCTGATTGCAAATCGATCTTTAAGAACATCGTTGCACCCTTCATCTGATCGAACAGATCATCAATCCTTGGCAATGGATATTGATTCTTGATTGTTTCCTTGTTCAATTGACGGTAGTCAATGCAGAGCCTCCACGACCCATCCTTCTTTCGTATGAAAATAACAGGTGCACCCCATGGTGATACACTTGGACGTATCAGTCCCAGGTCCAACAACTCTTTTAGTTGCATTCTCAACTCCTGTAACTCCGAGGTCGACATCCAATAGGGTGTTCTAGCTATCAGTTCAACCCTCGGTTTTAGGTCTATACTAAACTCCAATTCCCTCTTCGATGACATCCCAGGTAACTCCTCCAGAAAGATGTCTGCAAACTCTCTCGCCACCAGAAGTTGTTCTAGACCTTTCGCTACTCCCTTCTCGTTTAATGCAAGGATCACATAAAGTTTACATCCCTTGCGTATGTTCTTCCGTAGCTGCAAGGAAGAGATGAACCTCAAGGAAAATCCATGGTTCCATTCTACAATCACGCGTCTTTGTCCCTCATCATCGACCAAGATCAACTGTTTCATCTTACAGTTGAGTATCGCCTCATGCGATTCCAACTAGTCCATATCGATCACGACATCACAAGATCCTAAGATCGTGACGTACAAGTTGGCTCTGGTGAAAAACTCTCCCAGGTTAAGGGTATAGCCCATGACCTTCCCTCCAACCTTCTGTTTGGCTCCTGAAGCCATCTCTACAAAGCTAAAATCATCCTATTCGACTGCCTTTACCTTAATCCTTTTTAGTGCTGCACTGGAGATGAAACTCTTGGTAGCACCAGGATCTATCAAATACTAAGGGTCTAGTCAGTGACGATACCTGACATCTCAAGCACAGTCGACTGGTGGTTATTCACCATTGCATGAATCCGATGGGCCTTGCCCAAAACTCCCATGGTATTGGGTCCAGCTGATCGAGATGCTCCAGCCCTTTCCTTTGGGTAGTAATGTTGGTAATGTGGCTCCCCACAATCCAACACACTTTCTTCGGTCTGGTATTCCTAGTACCCGAAGTAGAAGATGAATTCTAACAATAAGGCCAAACTCAAACTTCCTGATCTTAAGTTTCTGGGTGATTTGGTCCAGAGCATACCAAGTAGTTCCAAAATGGGCCTTGTACTCAGGGCACCATGCGGCTGCCTGGTCACAAGGTGTCAAACTCGATGAGATGACTCTTAATGAATTCCTTAGAAAGATACCTCTATTGGAACCATTCCTCGAACAGTTCTCCTGACACGTCGTCAATGACCACGTTCAATGTGGCAGGAGCATCTTCCTCCATAGAAGGGTGCTCCCCTTCAGTTGAAATACCACTATGCGGACCTTCATGCTGGAGGTCGTAATCACGAAGCATGAAGTAGAAAACCTTGCTCTTCAACCATGCGTCGACAACACAACCATCCGCGACACTCGTGGACTCGATACTCAAATCTCTCAAGTTTTCGGTGGATGCTAACGGTACTAGCTAGGGCGTGTTGTGGACCCTTAGGGGTACAGGTTCCCAGGCCTCATCTCAGTACCGATGGTGAATCAAGGCCCTTTGACATTACCAGGAAGGGCCTTGTCAGACCATCATCATCCCTTACAACAAGTGAATCCTTCCCAAGGACTTACTCTTTCCCTTAGGGGTTTGACTCTGAGGGTGCGAGAACTTCTAGAGGCATCGCACCTCCTTCCACAAAACCACATTGCGTATCTCTGAGGCGTCCTTTAAATGCAATCACCACATGGACACGTTAAGGTTTTTAATTAACGCAAGGGTTAATACTCACTAGTTTACTGCAGTGGAAAGCCTGGTGATCCACAGTCGTAGGGTTGAACCCGCTCTGATACCATATGTAATGACCCTGAATCATTACGACTACACGCGAAGCAGAAGGTGAATTTTGTTTTTTTATTTTAAGGAAGGAAGACAACGAAAAATGGTTAACCACTCCCAGACTACGAACACAATGCCTGTAGATCAGGCAAAAGACAACTACGACTCCACGCCCTAGTATAGGAGAAACTCAGTGAAATATGCGTAAATCAAGGAAGAAACGACTACCCGTCCAACACAACAAGACAACACCTACAAGTCTAAGTATAACATCCCCCATCCTAACACAACAACCTCAAAAACCAATACTAGAACCTCTATGATGTGCAAACAACGCAAGAAGGCATTACAACCCAATGCCAATAACTACATCCAACGACTCCCACCATGAAAGGCACAGACTCTGGCCAGGTTATCTTTTGCCTCTACCCCAATAGGGAGCGCCATGATCCGCTCATCAAGAATCATGCCATCCCCAGGTGATAGGCGCAACAATTAACTAGACCCTCAACACAAGTTGAAATCAACACACTAGGATACTGAGATAACTGACACGAAACGATGCCCACACACCCGATCAAAAGTCGATAGGACACATGATGAAATCTCTCAAATAAATCTCGCAGCTATCTGAAAAAGTTTTCTTCCTAAGAGGCAAACTATGTGGTGTAACAACTATGACCATCCACCCATAAAGTTCAACTTGAAGCTTAAACAATTTAACTCCCTAGTAGGCACAAGTAACCAATTAAAATCAAAGTGTTGCCATTCTGAGTCATAACTAGTCCCAAAATTTGATTGAACTAGATCTTTTTTAAAAGGGTTGGAAGAACAGTTCAATTACTAAAAGGTCAACTTGTATTTCCCACTAAAATCAAGTAACACTAAACAACCATAATACATAAGTAGAGAATAGTGTGTGAGAACATGATCAAATTCAACCATTACATTTTATATATAGTATTTAATAAATCACAAACATTAAGATTGATGCCATGTAAGTAGGAGTAGGTTAAATGAAATTTTGATTTCTGTTTGAGACAAGAATTTTGTATAATAATAGTCTAACCTCTAAATAGGATATAAATTTAAAAATTATAATATAAAAATATGTAAATCGTTATTAAGAGATATTTTTTTGGATCTTGAATTTTTCGGAATAAAAGTATATTAAATATTTCCCAAAGTAACCACAAACTTTAAAAAGGGAATTTTGTAACTCTTAACCGAAGTAACTGATATTTAGAGTAAGGATAAAAATTTTAACCTTACGACTGTAAAGGAATGGAATTTTAAGATCATTACACAATGCACTCAGTCCGGATCGAATCCCTCCCCTTGCCCTGGACACGGTCCAAAAGCATGCCCCAGGTACTCACATGTTTTCACTAGAATTCCCTTCTAAAGTTCACCCTGGTTACTCGGGTTGGCAAGGATTGATTGTGCATTGCATCACATTTGTTTTTTGGTGAAAACTACAGGTGGCTTCGTATTTACTGTTGTCAGAAATGATAAAGTTGTCTAAGAAGTCGCTAAGGCACTGTTGTCTGGTATAGATGTGGCAGGGTGAAGACAGGGAAATCCTGGTGTAAAAACGCCCAGAAGAAAAATGAAGACACAATCCCTTTGCAGACGTATGTAGAGATACATTGTCCTTCACTATAAAGCGCTGTGAAAAAAAATAGGTGAGAGGCTAATGGATCAACTATCGGAGGGATGAAACGCTGTCAAAGGTTAGAAAATGTATAGGAAGTCTAAGGGTTTCACAAATATGAAATTTGTTGTCAATGATACTTGCAGGAACTCTCAAGTAAAACACAAACTACCAAAGTTGCATGTACCATTTCGTTGCGTATTAAATCTATTAGAGTCTCTACATAAGTTGTTATCTTCGTTGTAACCAATATGAAATCGATGCCAACACACTTTCCAAAACGTAGTCCAATTATACAGTCAATAGTTACACAATCCATTTTAAATTTGTTGTCTCTATACAAGAAATCGTTGTCTAGTAAAAGCTTTTTCGTGGCTATTGTTGGCTTAAATAAATGCATAAATATTTATTCAACGCAGAGAGATAAGTTATCCAACACATTCATTAAATCACTAAGCCATACTTATCCATGAAATAATATTAAATTTTCTACCAATACCCGATCGCTACCCAATATCACTAAAATTTTCACTGTCATGCCCATTTAGTAAACTGCTGGTAAAATTTTGTGATTGAATGAAACACATGGGAAGAATTCAATGAAAGGTGTCGATAATGAGATCGTTGTCTAAGGAAGGTAGTTGGTCGAGTATGCCACTAGCATAGGGAATTATCATTAATTTTGCAGTCAAAAGTAATTATTTTCATACAACCATTGGAATCAACTGTATAAGTCGCTCCCTATTCAAGTATGAATTTGCTATCCAAGAATGCTTGTTGTATTAATCGCTGAGATTAAAAAAAATGGAATATTTGTGGAGTGAAAACTGTTTGAGATTTGCTGTGTAGAAGGATGGGAATGTTGTGCAAATATTGAAGTGAATTGGCAGACATCAAGAACACCATTTGTCGGGAGAATGTGTGTAACATAGGTCTTCCCCCACTCACGAAACTATAGAGAATCAAATAGAATAAAGAATGAAGGTTTTGTGCCAAGGCAATAAATTTCGCGGGCCTTAAATTCTGAAATTTTTCTGAGTAACCAAACATAGAGAGAAAGAAAATAACACAGTCAACAAGTGCTGGAATGCAGTAAAAAAAAAGTCGCCAGATGGATTAAAAATGCAGAGTAAATTATGGAGTTGTTGTCCAACAAAAATACAAATCGTTGTGCGTAAGATACCCATAAGAGTAGGTTGAATGATAAAAAAGGGGGTGAAAACACAGAGATTAAAATGTGGAATATAATAAGCTGTTCGTAGAGAGAAAAGATAAACAATCATAGATATCATCAATCGCAACAAGGCGCAATGACTGTCAATCATCCAAGAACACTCAACAGGGGTAGACGACTAGCAGGAACATCCTTCGCTCATCATCCATGCACAGAAAAGAAGGGCATTGAAATCCATAGGTCTATTAACACTGAAGCAACAACCGTAGATCAAGCTCCTGGCCAACTGCTCAAGTGTGGGCTGAAGAGCTAGGGACGAAGGAAAAAATAAGCCGCAATCATCACAATCAATAAACCATAGGATGGTCAAGACAAGCAGGAATCAAAGGCCATGGGAAATCAACATCGCGCTAAAGGCTATGGGGAAAATTTAGTCATCGACTAGAATGCTAATACAATCATTTTCTTTACCCAATTAAACATACAGAACTAAAAACATAATTCATACTAACAATATACCATGCATAAATAAGGAAGCATACCATATCCCAAGTAGCCCACTCTGAGTTGTTGTTCCGCGCGCTCCATGCAGCTCCCGCTTGCCGACCAATCAGACTTCACCGGTACCTCCCATCCAATGCTAGGGGTACTCTTCTTCCCCCTCAGCCACCCAAGCTACAAAGAGGCCATGCACACTAACTAGAGAATCAACTAGCCCCCAGCTTGCCTCGCAAGGCTGAGCTACCACTTCTAACCAAGCTGGGTATCCCAACTCCCACAAGCTAAGTCAGTCAAGTATAGATTTCTGCAGCATAACGTTACGCATAATAGAAAAAGATCCATCATCCTTCTCCTCCCTCCATTATATAGAGTTTCGAAGTCAAAAAAAATTCCCAAATTCCCTTTTAATTCATTGTTCATTAATTTAATTCTTAATAATCCTCCCCGTACAAGTGTCACCCATCCCCTTTATTGCACCATAATTTAATTTCCTTAATTAATTAATTACCCCTATTTCCCTCACCCACCTAAAATCATTCCTAGAATCGCTCCTAGGTGTCCCCATATTCCTTTACAAGTTTTAATGACCTTCCCTCTTACTAATTTACTTAGTTGAGTTTGATTTTAGAAGGTTCTTAAATGCTAGATGCCTTACCAAGTTAGGCTTTCTGCTTTTTCCTTGTTTCCCCTTTCTTTTATGTTTTCCACTTCTTTTTTCCTAGTTTCCTAAATCTTTTAAATTTCCCTCTTTCCCTTTTTATTTAAAACTCAAAAAGGCATGTGCAAAAACTTACCCTTTTTCCTTTTTTTTATNAATAAATTTTTAATTAGCATATAATAAAATAAAACAATTATTTCCCCTTTTTAAATTTTATCCCAAAAGATTTTTATAAATCAATTTAATTGCTTACCCCCTTCTTGTCACAAGATGAATGATTATTATTATTATTATTATTATTATTTTAAAGATAATTTTTTTATCACAAGTATCAATTAGACCTAGACTTCATTTTCCTAGGTTGGATGACATTTTATTAGGGAAATGAATTAAATCTTCCTTAACACATTATTCGTCCTAAGGCCATCTAGGTTTATCCATTTATTAAATAACAATGCGACGTGCCCTTCAGGATGCACTAGGTGCTCCAAGGGTGCCACTCACCTCCTTCAGTTTCTCTTGTACGATATACCCTTTAGGACGCACTAGATGCTTCAAGGGTGCCACTCGCCTCTTTCCATTTTTCTTGTGCGACGTGCCCTTCAGGATGCACCACGTGATCCAAGGGTGCCACTCGCCTCTTGACTGAATTGGTAGACATAAAAAACCCCTGTAGTCAATACTCCGCTAGGTGATCTTGTGGGAGACTAAGGGCCTCTAAGGAATAAGGGCCCTACCTTATTGCATGCCCCTTAGAATTATCATGAGCGACTGTCATAGTCTTCCCTCATGACATCGTGGGTCCTCTCGAACTAGGTAATTGTCAACCTACAGTTCGAGTCACAGCGGGAGTGCTAGTAGGTTCTGGTAGGGCTACTGTCCACACCTCTCCCTCAACATCTCTGGTAGTCGTGCATGACCCCTCTACTCCACATGTGAGTCTAGTTAGCAAGATATCGTTAGCCTACATCATCAACGAATCATGTCAGAAATATATCCATAATCATATCATCTAATCAGATGCACTAATATCACATATAAAACAATCAAACCCTAATAGTTCACTCCTTGACTCGATTCTGAGTCCAAGGGGTTCCACCGATGCCTCTACATCCTCGAGGTCCAAAATCCTGCACACTCAGTAAAAATGAGTCAATAGCACCTGTCTAAGTCAATGCAACAAAACAACATGTCATCAACCCATAATGCCTCATAATCATAATCAAATGCTTAATAGTATAATAATTTGGATCACTTCCAAGCAAGTGTCCTCAAAGAATAAGTTCGCTCAGTGGGCGCGAGAGCGGGATGTTACAGTTATAATCATTTAAATATAATTTTTCAAATTTTAAAGTTTGAAATGTGCTATATAGGATAATGTGGAGAAGAGAGTACCTAAGAGTGTGCCCGGGAGGGAGATTGGGATTGAGGAAGCAGAGGAAGCACCCAGAATAGGGAAGGATGTGTCCATTCAGGATGATTCATAAATGCATGTTCTTGACTTTTATTAAATTTTTGTTTTCTCAAATTTTTAGTTTAGCCTTTCTTATTCAACGCTTTGATCAATTATTTTGAAATATATAGAACCCCTAGATAAGTTTATAGTTGTCTTAAATGGTGTACATTCAAAATTATTTAAGGTTAGATCATGATGAAGACCTAATTTTGAACTTGAACATGTTTGAATATTTGAGAACAGACTCTATCCCACATTAGAAAAGAGAAAGTTTCTAAATTTTCCTCGACTGCATTCCTTGCTTTCTTGTCCAAGAATGGCATAGTATGGACAAATTTGTGTTTTCTACATACAACAAAGTGAATTCCTTCTTGCCAGGCTATTGTCAAACTCTTAACAAAATTGGTTACTATTCACAAAAACCAACATTCAATTAGATTTACAAATAAGCTCACACATATTGTATATGTGAGCTAGCTCACATAATTTCACAGAGCATTTCATTATATCTAATATGAATACATCCCATTTAAATGGTTTTTGAAGAATGATTTAATATACATGTGCAGATTTGTGTTTTCTTCATGTACATGCAAGATTATATGGGAACATTTATTCCACTGAAGAAAGAGGAGATAAGTATTTTCCGGAAGAATGGTTTTTAAAATGGATATTTGTGAACTTTTTTAGATAATAAGTAGATTTTTGGAAAAATGACTTAATATGGAGATTTATGATTCCTTTAGTTTGAAAGGGCATCATGGAATTTGATTATATGACCACTACAAAAGAAGAAGAGAGAAGTATTTAACTGTTGAGGAGATTAGTATTTTATTGTTGTGTAAATATGATCAAATAACATCACCTAGGATGTGAATTTCTGAAGGATTTGAGACTTTATCCATAATGAGAATTTCACCTGAAGGATTTTGGACTTTATCCACAAGGAGATAAATATTTCTTTGGAAGAATGACTTAACATGGATATTTGTGAATTTTTGTCATACACAGTTCTATATTTATTTTCATATTATTATCTAACTCTAACTCACAATTTGCTTTACCAAGATCACAATAACATCACCTGAGATGAGAATTTCACTTGAAGGATTTGAGACCTTATCCACAAGGATAATTTCACCTGAAGGATTTGAGACCTTATCCACAAAGAGAATTTCACCTGAAGGATTTGAGGCTTTATCCACAAGGAGATAAGTATTTCATTGGAAGAATGACTTAACATGGATATTTGTGAACTTTCTTCATACACAATTCTATATTTATTTTCAGATTATTATCTAACTCTAATTCAATTTTTTTTACCAAGAATTTAATTTTTTTCTTTAAATTTTTTTAATATTTTAGATAAGACTTACAAATTGTTTAAATCATGTACTCTTAATTGGAGAGTAACTATATCTTAAATCTATTTAACTATGGTTGGTTATGTTATTATTTTTTATCGTTTATTTAATATTTAGTTACAGTATATATGTTAATATGTGTTATTTATTTTTTTATTATGTTTTTTATTTTTACAGATGTCTAAATTATATTTGGTGGAAAATATGTTACAATATATTTTGTAGGAAAGAGTATGTTGGAGGATGACACTTAACTCTTTTTGTATGTATGTCATTTTTGTTTTAATCACAATTTTTGAATTCTGTATTATTTCACATGTTTGAATTGTAAATTTTTAATTTTTGAATTCTGTTTTTTTTGCAGGTTTGAATTTCATGTATGAAGTGGTCTATCTTAAAGAGATGACTTAGAGTCCATAATTTTGGAGTTAAATGTTTTAGTTTTTGTTATCAT
>SNQJ01S0173365.1:4634-18521 GCA_010110895.2 Picea sitchensis | reverse complement strand
TTTTTGTAAAATAAATCATCATCTTCTCTTTCACATAGAATTTCAGATATAAAAACAAGGAATGTGGAAGGAGGAGATGAACTAGCCATAAAGTTTTACCAAAATCCAAAAAAATGTCATAATACAACTCAAATTCCACATGATAACGACAACAACAAGTGTCACGAACAATGACAAGTCTAACAAACCATGGTTTTTGTTGCACAAATGTATTGATAGAAATTTTAACTTCTTTGTGCTCTTCTTTGAACTCATTGAACAACTCTATTTGTGTCATTGACAATATATGTTTTGGATGTTCTTCATATTGTTTTTGTGCTATTCTTCATTGCAACACATCCCTTCTATGTGGTGAAACACGAGATTCTTCCAACCAACAATTACGGACCAATTCTTTAACATTTTCTACAAGTCTATCTTTGTAGGGTTGTCTAGAAATCACTGTCCAACAAGCCAATTCATCATTTACATATATTTTCAATCAAAATTTTCTATGTTTGTGCAATGTTTTTCTTGATGTTCCCATCATTTTTGTCATTTGTCGTGTCAAACGATCTTTTATATTGCTAGATGAAAAAACTGTTGTTTGTATCGCTCTACGTGCAACACATACATCTTCTTTTCGAGATTTTCCAAAAGCTTTTAATACACTAGTTATATTGTTAAAGACATTCTGTTTCACCTTTGTATCCTTTGTCAACTTTTGAATACCCAATAATGATGTAGATTCTTTTAAATTTCTTGACTTCATTAGACAAAGTAAAAGTTGAGCTTGTACTGTTACTGATTCATCTTTGAAAAAAGTATTATGCATATTCTTAGTTCGATATCTTATATAATGCTTAGATTTTCTCTTCCCAAATTTGTTAGCATCAACATTTTCTAATATTTCATCATCAATGTTGATAGATTCTCCTGCATATTTCAATTTAAAGTTTATAGTAAAAAAACATAACCCGAACACAAATTCACTAAATTATATATACTTGAGTGTTCATCTTGTATTATCTAAATTTATGTACATACCTATAGGTGATTTGTTTTCTGCTTCAATTTTGGTTTCAACGTCTTCTGCTTCAATTTCGGTTTCAACACCTTATGCTTCAATTTCGGTTTCGATGTCTTCTTTGACATTATGAGACAAATCTATTTATGTTTTTTGAAAAATATCAAATTGTAATTACAATCAATTATATTATTTACAATATTTTAAATTTGAATTCTATACTTTGAATTCTGTACTTTTTGAATACAATCCCAATGTGTGTTGTGTGCTCGATCATCATATGTGCATGCAAACATGGTTGAACTTCTTCTTGTCGAAAATATCTATTGACATTATCATCATTTCTTTCTTCAATATTTGCACGTTCTTGTTTCTTTCTCCAATAAAGATCTTTCCTTTATTCGATTTGGCGAGTATCATCTCGAGTGTGATCAAATTTTCTCTTACGCAAACTTTTGTTTCCCATGAATTTTATAGTTATCTATAAAAGATATGTTCAACAAAGACTTCATCTTGAAAAAATGCTCAACATTTATCTTTCAACATATAAATTGTTATTCCAATAAAAACTTGAACAAACATCAATTACCTTATTCAACAAAAAAGCAAAAAGATGATTCGAAACTTTGTTTAGGTGCTCTAGAAAACCATCATGTATCAATATTGATCCTCCGATTAAGCCAATGGAACAAAGGGAAGAAATAAAGAAAGAAAAGAATAAAACTACAATCAGTAATAGAAATGCTTTGAAGTCCCTGTTATCCCCACTTTTCAGGGATAACTAGGAGATCATGTCTCAAGGCCCATAGGTCCTAGACATGAAGTACTGAGAGTAGGATTGACCCAAGCATGGCCCTGGAGGGCCCAACTTTTCTTCTTCCATCATCTTCATCTTGTCAGTAGCAAGAACATCCATCACCATTGGTCTGGTCCTGTATCAAAAGAGGTTCTTGCTTCATGAGGTAATTAGTCCAGGTATCATGGTATGTGTCGCATTTGATCGTTAAAACCTTTAAATGTATTTATATGATTCATTTTATTTGTAACAACTTCTTGAATCTTACATTTTCCCACTTGACCATGTTTGGGGGGATTGACAGGGTGCCCTACCAAGCCTATATTTGTAGGTTTTGGTTTGTCACTGGGAGGATTTCTGAAAAGCCATCGTCCTCTCCCCTCATAGCACCACTTCTTCATCTTACTTCCCACTCACTTATCTCATTCCCCTTGTCCAGGAATTGGGTTGACCTACTTTTGGGACTGCACCTTACCTCATGGGAAGAAGGGGATAAAGGCCCAAAAGGTAAAGGAAAGCTGGTAAAATATAAAATCCTAAGAATAAAACCTCGAGATTCTTCGCCCAGGGATCCCCAAGAAAGTAATAAAAGGATTCTCAGTAAGAAACAAGAGGGACCCGAAAAAATAATAAAACAATACCTAGTCAGGGGATAGGGGGTCTCATCACGAGCCAGCCTATTAGGACCATGGGTACTTAGCAGTATGACATTTCCACCAGCTGGTTACCAAAATAGGGTAGTGACTCTTGGTTTCATGGCCAAGGGAAAGGGGGTCTCATCATGAGCCAACCTTCTCATCTATAAGAAAGTACTTGTGGGTAACACTATCATCTCTGGTCACCATGCCAAGGCAGTGTCCCCTGATTATATCTTGAATAAAAAAGAAAAAAAAGGATAAAAGAATAAAAAGAATAAAGGCAAGAATGGGGTTGGAAAAAATGCATCCGTGACAAGTACAACTCGCCTTCTACAAGGGCACCCATAGGTAACACTTTTGCATCCTTGGCCTTCACTGCACCCACATGATTGGGCATCCCTTGACCACATCACCCACTTACATGGATTAGATGAGGTATTTTCGGGAACTTTCCATTTCCTATGGACACTAGCCCAATAGGATGCCTTGTCTCTTTCCTCAAACTTGTATTGCAGGCTTGTGTAACGTCTTTGAGCTATTGATTGATGTATTAGGGATTTTGTGCATATGTTTAATAATATTGATGATGAAATGTGATTGGCATTGTTATGATCCCTGTGACTGATGAGCCCATGGAGGGCATAGCCTTTGATGTGTAGGACCATGCTTGACGAACATGCACCATTTGGACCAGTACACATGGGGAGATGATAAGTTCGGACCTCCATGGGGTTGAAGAGCCCACCATATGGATGTTGAGACCCCATCAGGGGGAAGAGACAAAACATAGGTTGATTAGAGACTTTGCACCAGAGAAGAAAAATACGTTCTACCAGAGGCACCCCGATACAGCTGGACCTAGGGGGATTGACCATTTTCAGTGGGACATTGGCTCTAGATGGACTAGGAAGTAACCATGAGGCTTATGACATCATCATGAGAGTGTTGACAAATGGACAGGGCAGTTGGCATGTGTGGCAGCTTGGAGGAGCCCAAAAAGGTCTAACGTCTTGCTTCAGGAAGCTGCACTTGCCCTAATAGGGGCTAATGTCAGCCTAGAAAGGGGTGACGTCTTACCTTTTTTATTGATTAGGGTTTATATTTGACAATTTAATGTAAAAACAATATGATTTGATAATATGGCCTTGTCGGCCTTTTTACCTGACCTAAAATGTAAAATTAGGTCAAGGTTTTGTATAAATGAGGGATTTTAACTCTCATTTTATCATCACTACTCATTCACTCAATAAGGAGGTCTGAAATTTGTGCCCTATATTAGGTGTTTGGCTGATTAATTGAGGCTCACTTATTGAAGGAAGACATTTTTGGCATTCTATGGTGTTTCTCTTGAAGGAGGGTGTTACAACTAGGGTTTGCATGGTTATTTCTTGGTGAATTGTAAGTATTTTTATGCAAAACTTCTTGATTGAATGGTTGTAGTTTAATTTCTTGCATATGTTTATGAATATTGCTGAATCAAAACCCTAGGGGAAAAGCACACAAGTAGGTCATTGTCTCATGTCCCCTGATAGAGAAATCTTTAGCCATTGTTGAGGAAATAAAGAGCCTAGCCATAACTACACTCCTATTTCATTTTCCTCTTTGGTAGCCATATTATTTTGAAGTCAAGAAGAGTGAGACATCCCTATCCTAGGATTACTACACTAGGTCCATACTCTTTCTAGGGTTTGTTGAAAGGCCTTGTTGTAGCAACACCTTTTCTCATCAAACCCTCTTGTTTTGGTTTTATACTTTATTATTGAGCTAGCCGTTTTGCCAGGAAGGAGGAGAGAGCACGAGGCCTTTCTATAGAAACACTGGAGTGAGCCTCTCTCCCCTAGGGTTTTGATTTTGAGGCATTTCCTTAGCAACACCTCAAAACACTTCCCTCTAGTACTTGAAATCTTTTCCATCCTTCAACTCTTGCATCCTTCACCTTTGACTCCATTAAACCCTAAGGCACTGATCTAAAGTCCTCTAACGTTGAAGTGAAACATTGATCACAACACTCTCAAAACTCTTTGAATTTCAAACCCTAACTACTCTAACCCTAAAATTTGACTAACACACTAACCCTAGTTGTTGACATCATCATTGGTTATTTCATCTTTAATGAAGCAACGTTTTGTTTTAAGAGCAATTGGATGATGGTTTAAGCATTAATTGAATAATGTGTGGATTTTTTGCATTGAATGCTACATTGTTCCAATATTTATTGGTGAAGTGTTGTAATTTTCATTGCTATTGATAAACATTGACTTCATCATAGCATAGCATAGCTTGCACATATTAGTTTGTTGTTGCTTTTTTCCAAGCAGGTACACTTCTTTGGGGGTTTTACTTCTTAAATTGGCCTTTGGCTAGACTATCTGTTTGGGTGGTGACTTGTGAAGGGGGGAAACCTTATCTTGGTCTTATTAGCCTTTTGCCTTTTCAAAACCCTAGGTCATCAGGGATGTATTCCCTGGGCCTAACCTCCCTAAAGAGAAAGAACCATCCTATTGTGGAGACATTGGGTGGGATTGGTTCCTATTATGCCAATTTGGCCCTCTATCTTATAGCCCTTTTATCCTATCTACAAATTGTGCGATAATATTTTGGCACCGTTGTCGGGGAACACTGATTCAAACCTTCCTCAGACGACACTTTTCAGTAAGCCTTTCCTTAGAGACCCTTTTCTTACAAGCTTACCTGGCGACTCCACTAGGGTGTTTTCCCTTTTTCTTTGATAATTTCAAGCAAATTATCTGGCGACTCCACCGATGATGACCCGTAGCAGGAGACAGTACTCAAAATCCTCTACTATGGCAACTGTCACTCTAGAAAACCCTAGCCCTCCACTTGATCCACACAAGTGGTCTCACCCAGATATTTTTAGTTGTTTTAACCTAAGTAACATCGAAGGTGAGCTACATGACTTTCCCAAAGATGCAAGTTCTTGGTTACCATTTTTCTCAGGAAAAGCAGTTCCTGGTAACTCACATTGGGCCCAGTTTTGTGATAGCTTTGAATTTCATTTGGCCGAACAGGAAGACCCTGATGTCTTTATGAGGCTTTTTGCGAGTTCCCTTGTAGAATATGATAAGGTTTGGATTGATTCCTACCCGAAAGGAAGCATAAAAAACCCTGAAGAACTACAAAAAGCCTTCAGAATAAGATGGTGCAACAGTGAACACACACAATATTCTTACTCCCAATACCTTGATATTTGCAAAGAGTCCTGTGAGAGTGTTAGGGATTTTAGTGATAGGTTCAACCTTCTCCTCAAAAAGGTCTGATAAAAAATGAGCTCAGAACAAACTGTCCTCGAGCATTACTTAAACTCCTTGGAAGGAATCTTACAGTTCACCCTCAAGGAACAGTCACCTTCAACCTTAGAGGAAGAACAAGATTTATCCTTTCAGATTGAGAGAAATCTTGAAT
Source organism: Picea sitchensis (assembly GCA_010110895.2). Taxonomy (NCBI): domain Eukaryota; kingdom Viridiplantae; phylum Streptophyta; class Pinopsida; order Pinales; family Pinaceae; genus Picea; species Picea sitchensis. The sequence goes on along the minus strand of SNQJ01S0173365.1, from coordinate 12,658 downwards.
TCGAAGACTACATCTGTCAGGTTAACCTCTCATGTAATAATGACCTCTGGGATCCTAGTGATGAGTTTATCCTAGAACCTAAGCCCCCATAAGTCCTCCAAGTCATACTCACACCCCCTAAAAATAAATGGAGCCTTTCCCATCCCCATGAAAGCAATGCCCCTTGTTGATAACTTTCTATAGAAACTAGAACTCCCCAGGACAAGAAGGAGGAGATTGAGATTTTCCCACTTGAAACCGTTAAGCATGATCCTCCAAAAGATTTTCCTCTTTTCATCCACCAAGTAGGAGACTCTTTTTCAAATAATGGTGAAGCCACACCTTTCTACATCACTCTCCAAGTCAAATATTCCCTCCTCGACAATTTTTTAATGCACCCAAATGATACAACCAACATGATGATAGAGGAAGTTATGCATCAATTGGGCCTGATCCTTTCACGACCAAATACCAGAGGTGGCTTTGCTAAAGGAATCATTAATAATCTAGAAGTTGCTTTTGACTCCTGCCCTAGTGCTCCCTTCTTGATAGATGTGATCGTTATAGATGACGTGATAAATTTAGGTATTATCCTACACAAAGACCTCATAAGTTACTTGGCCGGAAGTTTTCATGAACGGGAATCCAAGGTAACTATCCCTCACCCCGAGGGAGGATTTTTCACCCTCTACAATGAACCTCTTGTAGGCTCCCCAGTTGAAAACTTTGATGACTTGAATGAACAACTCATATGTATTGATAGTGACCTCAATAATTGGTTTGTCCAAGAAGGGAAGTTAGATATCGACACCATTGAAGAAACTGAAGGAATTTGGACTTTGAAATTTGATGGATCTCACTCAAGCTCCAGATCGGGTGTTGGGATTGTCTTAACAACCCCTTTAGGCAAAACCTTTTACCACTCATATAGGTTGGAATACCATTGTACCAACAACATTGTTGAGAATGAGGCTTTGATCCTAGATCTCAACATAGCAATTGACAAAGGCATTGCACACCTAAGGGAAAAAGGGGACTCATACCTCATAGTATCACAAGTAATGATGAAATTCTCTACAAAGAATGAAAGGTTGAAGAGATACCGAGACTTGGCCCAAACCCTTTTGAAATCCGTTAAGATAGTATCTCTTGAGGCCATTCCCCGAGAAGATAACCACATGGTAGACACCTTGGTTGTTTCTACTTCCACCTTACAACCTTGCAAAGGACCACTTCATAATTTGTGCAAGATGGAAGTCCTTTTTAGACCTTCTCTTCCGGACAACTTGGAGCATTGGCAAGTATTTGAGGATGATGACCAAATCATTAGGTTCATGGAAAATAGAAAAGAATTCTTTGATTCACAAATCAATTTCCTGGCTGAATCCATGAATCTGGAGGTCATAAACCTTCAAAACAATACCCTACCTAAGGGTTGTGTTCCCTTGGAAAATATCTTCTATAGACATGATGTTTTCAAAGGAAGAAGGCCCAATGAACAAGCAAACAAAGCTCTAGAATTCAACATAGGCACACAAATAGACCTGAGAATGATCAAAATAGGAAAGGGCACCACTGAAAAGGAAAGGTTGGAAATACTATCACTCATCCGGGAATTTAAAGATACATTTGCCTAGAATTATGATGAGTTGAAATCCTATAGAAGGGATGTCATCCAACATGACATACCCTTGGTAGAAGGGGCCAAACCTTTCTGACAAAAAATAAGACATATTAATCCAAAGCTAGCAAGCCAAATACAAAAGGAACTCCAAAAAATGGTGGGCGTTGGTATCATAGACCCTATCCAATATTCCTCTTGGATGTCAAATTTGGTAGTTGCCTGAAAGAAAAATGGTGGCATACACCTATGCGTTGATTTCCATAACCTTAACCAGCTATCTTTGAAAGACAACTACCCTCTCCCCAATATGGAACATCTCTTACAAAGGGTTACTGGAGCAGGAATGATGTCCATGTTGGATGGTTTTTCAGGATACAACCAAGTTTTTCTCAAAAGAGAAGACCAACTTAAAAAAACATTTACCACACCTTGGGGAACCTTTATGTACTTAACGATGTCGTTTGGTCTTATGAACGTTGGTGCTACTTTCCAGAGAGAAATGGAATTTGCCTTCAGGGACCTTATACAAAGAATCATAGAAATCTATTAGGATGATATTACAGTTGTATCCAAGGATAGGAAGGACCACCTCTCACACCTCAGGATTGTTTTTGAGTGATGTAGAAAGTATGATATCTCGCTAAACCCCAAGAAATCTATTTTTGGGATTGATGAGGGAAAGTTATTAGGTCATGTGGATTCACAAGGAGGTGTCTCCATTGACCTTGAGAGGTTCCAATCAATAAAGGATGTTCCCCCCTATTGGTAGCCCAACATATTTTTTTAACTTTTTATATCAATTAAATGATCTATATAGTTGCCTAACTGGGTCATACATTTTTATGTTCTTCATAAGAAATTTTCTCCATGACAATTGTAAGTTTTCAGTTTTCCCTACTGCGGTTTTTCAAGCTTTGTTCATGACTGAAAGAATGAAAACGAAGCATGAAAATGTACGATTGTGTTACCATGATGTTTGAAAAATTTATTAAAGGAAAATTGTTTCTACAGTTTATTAATGAAGCCTTGTTCCTTGCTATGAAGACTATTCTCTTTGTTTCAATTCCTTGAATACCAAGCATGCTTAGGGATTGTTAGTTATATCAACAAAGGACCTTTTTTATTTGAGCATTGGTATGGTTTTTTGTTTTATTCTTGGTTATATGTTTCCTCATTACTAGGTTTTGATTTTCAAATTTCAACCTCCCAAACCATATGATCGAACCCACTATGTTGCACACTTATTTTCATTTTAATGCTCTGGTCCTGGCTTGTACTTTATGAAAGGTGGAAATACGATTACAGTCAGATCATCATTTCAAGACTTGGTCTCGGGCTCTGCAACACCCCTCGCACTCATTTCAAACGAATGCCTGTCTTTTCGTTATGTATTTTCTCCCCATACGCTATAGACTGTTGGTGTTTCTCAGGCTCAAGGTATGGCTCTGGTCTGTTCTCACAAACCCTCCCTACGTGTTGTGTTTTATTCATTTCCCTTTTCATTCAGTATGGCTCCTGTTGTTAGAGTCGAACCTAATGGCATTCAAATTTTTCTCTTATATGACGATGCCATAAAGGATCTTGAGAGTAATGGTTGGCTCGTTTTCCTTAGAAAATTCCAGGGTTTCAATCTACAAACTGCTCAGGAATTCTCTCTCTCCTTTGATGGGTGTAGAGCTAAGGTGGGTGATGTTCAACTCGAGGTTACAAAGGATTTCTTGTGCCAAGCTACAGGACTCCCTGCGAGCGGTCAAAGGTGGTTCAAAAATGAAAAGGTGGAAGAGGTTCCTTGGAGTCTTTTCTTTACATCTTGGAAGATAAAAGGATGTGACAAAGGTATGCCCATCTCCTTACTGAAAGCCTGATGGCATGGTCTGCTTGCTGTGTTGAAATAGTTTTTCACCTATGAAGGACATTTTGGTCTTGTGTTTCTTTATCATCTGCATCTGCTCATGATTTTCATGGGGTTTCCTTTAAACATGCCTTATTTTTTATTGATGAGCTGTTACAAAATGGGCAAAAGGTATAGAAAGCAATGATCAGACTCGAGCCTCTTCCATCACGACTTAATAAATATTTTACTTGCGCATCAATTAGAGTTGCAGAACGATAATTGGGATTCGTTTTTTATCAGAAACGGTTTCTCTAACCCCAATGTGGAAGAGATTGACAAGTCTGTGATTGAAGAAACCTTAATCTACCCTACAGTGCCCCTCTCACCTACCCAAGCCTATATCTTGACCTCCTACAACAAGCCCTTACTCGATCCAAAGATTATTGAGCAGGCCCATGAGCAGGTTATACACCCTAATGACTCTGTTAAAAATTTAAAGAAACCTACATGCGAGATATCTAAAGGCCATGTTGATTTAAATTTTAAAAATAAGAGAGTCGGAAGGTTAATTTCAAGGAAGCTCGGAAACAAGTCAAATTCTCATGAGATCTTGATCAAGATGATCAATATCCATGAGAGTTCGGACTCTGAAATCGATAGGTTCCTCGCTGAAGAAGACCCTCTTTCATTCCAACCACACCTCCATCGGCCTTACAATTTTGTGGACAATATACCTCCCTGTCTGAAACATAATGTAGAGTTTCTAGGTATTAAATTGGGTAATGAATCTACAGTCCATGTTGAAGATGCTCCGGTTCACAATCATGGTTATTCCCAAGAGACCGTCGCTTAGTCGAAGTGTGAAGTCTACCTTTTCTAGATTGATAAATACTACACTGATATACCTATCCTACAGTCACAAGTTAAGGCCCTCACTGATCATATCGATGCCTTAACAAATAAAAACCATAGGCTCGAGTTTTCCTTTCAAGGAAAAGAGAAATGTATGAAGACTACAGGGAATGTAATATTTAAAAATGTTGAGGCTGCAACAGCTATAACAAATTCCAATATTGTCTGATACGATTTGATCTTACAGTTGGAGGTATGATCCTTTTATCTTAAAATAGGATTATTTGTTAAAACTAGATTGCTTTGTTCTTACAATAAATTGGATTTCATTTACTAAAATAACTAGCTACAGAATCAACAGATTCTGTAGCCAGTTATGTTAATTCGAAATTTGCAAATTAATGGTTAAATATGTATCTAAATCTTTATATTTTTCCTTTTCCTTTCAGGATATTCAGGATTTCATGGTTACCAATTGATCTGAATCATATTTGAGACTTACTAGTCATGTCTTTAATACATTTTGTATGAACATAAATAAACTTTTGTTAGCTTTAGAGGATTTAGTATGATCTGGGTGGTTGTATCCCCCTTTTATTTTTGTAATCAATATCGGATCTTAGAAAAGGAAACAGTTACCTTTCTGAAGGCTTTAAAAACCCATTATTTTTGTAAATTATGACATCTTGGCCCGGGGCTAGTTGTGAACAAGCTTATACTCGAATTTGGACATAACATATGTTTACATTTCTTCCTTAGCTGTTTGTAAATGTTGTTTTTGTCTATAATTTTTTTATCTTGATCATTTGATGACTGTCGATAGCTTTTGTCTTCATAGATTATTATGTCGTCAAGATAGTTTTTCTCTCACAGTTCACGATTTTATGCTTCAGTTATATGAAAATAGTGAATGATCATTCAATTCATATTATAAGGTTTACCTTAAACATGTTGACTGATTAAATGCAAGTTGTAACTGTCGGATTTATCTTATGTGTTATCACTTGCAGTCTCATATATCACAGTTATTATTTTGCATCCTATCGTTTTATCAATTAAATGCACCAATCAATGTATTGTTTGGTGTTTGTTCCAAACAACGTGAAGGTGCACAACATACTTATCTCGTGGACGGATTGATGTACGATTTATGATTATACAAACAGTTGGATGCGTACTCTTCAAGTGTCTGATAGGTTAGTCTGTTCCTTTTATTTGCTTGTTTATTATAGAGATTCTTATATGTAGTATAGTTTTCACTGTCTACTATTTTCGTTTCAATAATAGTTTGATATTTGATCTTACAGATGCATATAGATTAAAAACAAACCAAAAAGAAATAGTGCTTTTTTCTTTCTTTATCTACTTTCGTCAAAAGAACCATTTTTACATTTGATTTTTATGAGTTCAGATTAAAACTCATAATTTGTATATCTTGTATATGAATTAGATAAACGGAACTATCATGGAAATATTATTTAAATAAGTTGTATATATTAGTAATTAGTAATTAGTGAGTTATTTTGTTTCTTTTGTTTTATTTATTTGTTTCTTTTAGGATTTTAGATTGGCCAACGGAGCCATTAAACCCGTCAGAACGAGTTACACCAAATGGATTGGGTTATTTAGACAACCCCGGACTGGACTCGCTCTTCCAGTTGATGGATGGTCAATTTCGCCCATCAACACCCCCCCAATCAACAAGAAATATTTACAATCCTTCCTTGGGAAAATCAATTTCATTCGGAGATTTGTACCAAATTTTGCCAAGAGAATAAAACCTATAAGTACTTTACTGAAAAAGGATGTGGATTTCAGGTGGGATGATAAAACCAAAAAATATTTTAAAGATAGAAAATACGCTATCTCCCAAGCCCCTGTCCTGATCAGTCCCGATTTCTCACGATATTTCATAATATTCTCGTTTGCCTCCCAGGACACCATTGCGGGAGTTCTAATGCAAAAGGATGTTGATGACCATGAACACCCCATAGATTTTATGAGAAAAGTCCTTAGGGATTCCGAGTTGAATTATTCCATCACTGAGAAACAAGCGTATTCCTTGGTAAAATCCCTCAAGCACTTTAGAAAATACGTTGGCTACAACAAAATTAAATCTTATGTCCCATACGCAGTAGTAAAAGATGTCCTATCACAACAAGATTGCATGGGTACTAGGAGAAAGTGGGTTTCAAAAATCCAAGAGTACGACTTAGAGATAAAACCCACCAAAATAATAAAGGGACAAGGTCTATCCCAGATGTTGACCGAAAGTAATCAAGAAGCTATACGAATGGGCAAGAGAAAACAAATAAACATAATGGTCAACAAATTAGAGCATGACAAGTGGTATTATGATATCGTTTACTATCTAAAGAACTTGTCTTTCCCTGACCACCTAATAGACTACAAAAGAAGGGCTTTAAGATTGAAGGTTATGAAATATTGCTTAACCGAAGACGGACTTGGGTGGAGAAATCCTGACGGGGTCATACTTAGATGTGTGAACAAAGAAGATACAAATAAACTACTAGAAGAATTACACTCTGGATACTGTGGCGGGCACTTTGCAGCTCGTACTACCACCCAAAAAATCATGAGGGCAAGATATTATTGGCCAACACTTTTTTCTGACACCCACCAACATGTCTAATCTTGCCAGCCCTACCAATACTTCTCTGGTAAACCAAATCTCCTAGCACAACCGTTGAAACATATAGTGATAGAAGCACCTTTTCAGCGGTGGGGTTTAGACTTCACTTGGGAGTTCAAGGACAATTCAAGCAATGGATATCGATGGATCCTGACAACCACAGACTATTTCACTAGATGGGTTGAGTCCATTCCCACAAAGAAAGCCACCGAAGAAGTAGTCATAAATTTTCTCGAAGACCAAATCATAACTAGGCTCGGTGTCCCTTCCAAGATCACCATAGACAATGCCAAAGATTTTAGCTCACACGATATGGTAGAATTTTGTTTCAAATATGGCATTGTCTTATCCCATTCCTCCAATTATTATCCACAAGGGAATGGATTAGCAGAATCAAGCAATAAAAACCTTATGAGTGTTTTGAAGAAAGTTGTGGGGGAAAATAAGAAGTCTTGGGATAGAAAAATCAAGTATGTGGTGTGGGTAGATCGAATAACAACAAAAACCTCCACAGGAAGAAATCCCTTTGAGTTGGTATATGGTCTAGAAGAAAAACTTCCTGTAAACCTCCAGATTCCTATCCTTTGTTTCGCTCAACAGTATGCTATAGATGCATAAGCAATCCAAGGATGAATTAATCAGATGATAGAGCTAGATGAAACAAGAAGGAACACCCTTGGCTAGATGGAAAGAAACTAGGATAAGATAAAAAACACCTTTGACCATAAAGCCAAGGAAAGACACTTTGTCGAAGGAGATCTCGTACTGCTGTGGGATAAGTGAAAGGAGAAACCTGGTATGCACAAGAAGTTTGATAGTTTATGGGCAGGTCCTTACAAAATCATGAGTCATGCAGGTATGAACTCTTTCAACCTAAGAACTATGGAGGGAGAAGCCCTAAGGCTACTAATAAACACTTTACATATCAAGCATTAATATCCATCGACGACTTGATTCCGCAGGTAAGTGCAGGTAAGTAGGCATTTTTGCATCTGTGTATTATACCATTTTCATTGCATGTTAGTTTGCTTTCACATTTATATCTATTGATTGTTTTATTTCAGTCTCTCTCTCTCTCTCTC
>SNQJ01S0173364.1:0-20346 GCA_010110895.2 Picea sitchensis | reverse complement strand
CCCCCTCGAAGAGGCCTGTGAACATTGCTATCTGATTCAAAGTGCTATTTCTGTTGCTATTTCGTATATCATTTCTGTGTATTGTGAAGATTATGCTTGATATTTTACTGTTATTCTGTCATTTCTAGCATTTCGTTTATGTTCTGCATATTTTATATATCTGGTATCTTGCATTGATTGTCATGGAGACTACCAAATCACTTGGAGCGGTTGTGTGCTACTTGATCACAGAGACTCTAATGGATGATTCGACCTATTGATGACATGGCAGTAGTTGTATGCTACTAGTTGATTACAGAGTAGTCAGTGGACTCCTAGATGAAGACATCATGAAAATATACCTCCCTAGCTAAGAGGGAGTGTTGATTTTTCAACATCAGGCAGATATTCCCCTAGGATTGGTCAAGGTGGTTTGACCAGTGGTGAATGGACCAAGCGTAGTATTCAAATAATAGAAGACTTGATGTGATAATGTTCCTCCATTGTGTGGAAACATTAGGCGGACTTTCACCCACATGGGTGTACTTGTAGTGAATGTCCCAAGTAAGAATCGGGTGGACCTTCTCCTATATTGGGTTGCAGACCAAGGGAGATAAGATACATTTATCAAAAAGGTGTAATTGTGGTAAATGGGCCTAGGCATAGTCCTTCCTTGATCATGACAAGGAATAATATGGACTCAAGGTGCTTAAGGTTATTTCCACATGTCAATTATCATCAGGATGACATTCACTCACAGGGGTGTACCTGTGGTGAATGACCCTCATGTATTATTTGTCCTAGTCAAGGTGATTTGACAAGGAATGATAAAGACTCAAGATGCTAGATTTTATCATATGTAGACCCATAGTGAGCTTGATATCATAGAGAGTCAATTGGCTCAAAGGGAGAGATGCAGAATGAGTTTACCCTCAGTTTAGGTGGGAGAGAGACATCTTCCATGATTGACGGACGAGTGTCATGAGTCTAGGGTGAAGTTTTTATACTTCAGAGACAAACTTTGGAATGATGAAGAATGTCTCCCTCGTTGAGAGGGAGTGTTGATGTTTGGACAAAATCGAGAAGACATTCTTCCTGATATATATATATATATATATTAATTATCCAAGGGACGCATCCTTTCATGGATGGTCAACATATTTTATTTATATATGGAACACTCATCATTGTAATAATACATCGATCATATATCATCTCATATGAAAAATCAACGCGTCGATATTTTTTCGATGCCCATTTTGGTTATAGTTTAACAAACTTTCCCAAGTGGTTGCCTATTGCTTCGATGGCTTCATGCTACCAAAAATACAAGGGTAACCCTTGAAAAATCACTCAAACTTTTGTCATGGATACAGATTCCTTTGTAGGATCGAAGTCGATTATCCTTGGCTTAAGAAGAAGGTTGGAAGGTCCCCATGACCACTCTTTATTCTGAATTCACTCACAATCCTCATTGGAAAGGAACAAGAAAGAGTGCCATCCTCTTGATAGGAGATGTGTTTCCAAGGTGTACCCCAGTAGGGGTTTTCAGTGATGTGCTATCCATGTTTCCAGGGCCTTTTCCCCCAAATATTTCCCGTTAAACCTTCCAACTAACATACTTCCAATGTATTGCGAAACTTTTGAAATTGATATATCTTCCCCTACCACCATTTTGACGGGGACCTTATCCTTTATGCACTATGCCACTTTTTTCCTTCTTATTTCTTCGATAAGATTTAGCAAGGATTCATTTCCTCCCCCTTTCTCTTTTTCCTTAGAGACAGAGGGAGGATCTCTCTCCTTCTGGGCCTCTAGGTGGGATGAGATGATTTTTGTGGAATGAAAGGAAATACTATCGCCAGATAAGGCCCCTGCTTGGCCAGGTATCACTACAAAATATTCCTCTCCACCTGAGTCGGGACCGAGCTCTCAATTCTTGTTGTGGGGAGATTCATGCAGAGGACTTGAGAGCAAAGGCTAGGAATTAGAGAATGAAATAAAATCACACGTGGAAAAAATACATGAGCCAGGAGGGATCACTTCATAATCCACTAGATCTTCCTCCATTGCACCAAGTTTCCTAGGCACGTGCAAAAAATTCCCTCTCACGAGATCAGGACGACAGAGCTACGGACTCCAGCTCGGACCTGGGGAAAGGGGTGGCCGAAAAAGGAAAGGCAGTGCTGGGAAAAGGATTCAAGCAATGAGAAAGTGAAAGGGTCTAGGGTAGGGCCTGCATCCCTCAAGTTGAGGCTAAGCCTCATGACTCATCGCAAAAAACACTAAAACTATAGAACCTCAACCATGATACATAATGTTGTTTATTTTAAATGAGTTTGATTGTTTTATTTTGTTTTTTAATGATGAGGAAAAGTTCCATCTTAATTACTTATTTTTTTGAAATTTGAGTTATTTGGATCATCTTAAAAAAAACAAAAAATCCTTAAGGTATGAGTTCCACAGTCAAAGTTCCCGTCAATCAAGTGGAACTGTACCATCCACCAAAATTTCTATCAAATTTGGGAAAGATTTTCCACCTAAAAGGGGTTGAATTTTTGCACTTAACTTGCTCCATAGATTTTAAAGTACAAGCACATATTAAGAGACAGGTTAATGACCATGGAAAATTCCAAGTTAAACCTATTTTCATTAATTTTAATGATAAATTGGAAGTTCAAACTATTACACAGTTCTCAAATACATAATGTTTTACAAAGAATCAAAGTGGATTGTGTTGATCTTGTATTTACCTAATGAATAACAATATCAAGAATTGTGTTGCATAATTTATTATCAATAATATTCTATTCATTATTTCTCATATCCTCATGATATGTATGCCATCTCTCTAAAAACTCAAGGGATCAAATTTCTAGTATTCATGATTAACATAAGGCTTTATGTGCTAAATGAAGAATGTACTTTGTGGTAGAAATTGAGCTTTAGCATTAGTCTTTGTGATTGATTTAAGAATGAAACATATTAAGCTAAGGTAATATATAATTATATATTAGAAAATGCATCTTTATTACTTAGTAAGTAGGAAACATAATAATTATTAAAAGTTTGAGTTAAATTATTTTTTCCAAAACAATAAATAAATAAACATACACATGATAGTAATAATAAAAAAATAAGTTGTAATTTCATTATATATAAAATATAAATTACATTTTGTAGAAGTTGATTAACATTTCTCTTTCTTACAAAAAAAAGAGTCTATATCTTGAATAATACCTAAAAAACTATATTCTTCGCACGTTTATAAAATTCTTCAACGTTTTCAAAAAATAACAAGTGTTGCATGGCAGCGTAGTCCAAAAAATAAGTTGTAATTTCATTATATATAAAATATAAATTACATTTTGTAGAAGTTGATTAACATTTCTCTTTCTTACAAAAAAAGAGTCTATATCTTGAATAATACCTAAAAATCTATATTCTTCGCACGTTTATAAAATTCTTCAACGTTTTCAAAAAATAACAAGTGTTGCATGGCAGCGTAGTCCCTTCCAGGTTGGAATGGGAATACATGCGGAGTACAAACACGTGGGAAGAAAGTTGAAGTACATGTGGTATCCATGCAGAATCTAGCATTCCCAAATCAGTTTTCTTTGAAATTTATCAAAAATTAATAATGTTTGTTATAAAAAAAATTCCATACTTTTGTCTGTTCGAAATCTTAGACACAAACAATTTGGCATACAATAGAATAGTAATAATGTTTGTTACATAAGAAAAGGTTCTTGAATTAGTTTTATTTGAAACAATGATTCCTGGACACAAAAAAAATTGAAATTTATCAAAAATTAATATGCTAGCATATCCAAAGTTTACAAACAAAAAAAAAATAGCATTCAATGGACACAAAAAATTTAGCATTTCCGAATTAGTTTTCTTTGAAATTTATCAAAAACGGTTCCTAGTATCTAAATTTGATAGTACAGGAAAGATTTAACATTTAGCATTCCCAAATTAGTTTTCTTTGAAATAAAGGTTCTTGGACACACAAAAAAAGAAATTTTTCAAAAATTAATAATGTTTCATACAATAGAATAGTAATAATGTCTTGCAACAAAGGCATTATAATGTCTGTTACATATTTCTGGAAATTTAAATGCATTTTTCATACAGACTGGGATTGGGGCTCCTGTGGACCATAAAAATAAATAAGTACAAGAATTAGGAATGTTGAAAGAAGAAATGCGCAGCGGTAGAGAGGAAGACCTGAAAAGAAGAAATTGGAAGTTATGAGTGTTTGGTTACAATTTTCTATTTAAAGAGGTATAATAACTGGATTGATAAAGAAAACAAGATGATAGTATAGACTTACTATGAAGCCAATGTGTTTTTGTTGCTTTCATCGATGGTCAGTGGAATCATGTCAACCGATTGTTGCCCTTCCTAGATGAGGTTGTCCATTCTCCATTGGAACCATTCTTCAATGTAGCTTCTCATGGGAGCCATGTTGATTTCATCCTAGATTTCTATGTTGTAAAGGTTGTTTTCTAATTTCCTTAGATCCATTGAAATACTATGCAGACTCTGTTCAATTTCTTCATTGTGTGTTGAATAGTCTAGTACCCAGCGCTCGAGCTCATCTACATGATGTTCAGCTATGCCGTAAAATGTTTCGAAAGACAACCCCTTTAAAATATCAAGTTGTTCATCGAAGGCTTCTTTGGTCATTAACAAGGATTTGAGAATTAAGTTTTGGTCTTGAACCTTGTTGGTACTTCCGACTAAGTATATTTGGACCAGGTNTTACATGATTCGACAATGAGCTCCAGGTTCTTAAATTTATTTTTCCAGCATGCTTTTACTTTTTTGGTCCGCTTGGGGGAGGGGAGATTCTCTTGTCTTCTTTTTAGTTCCAAGGTGTTGATGGCATGGTTGGCAAAAGGGGTTAGCACCTGTTCACAAAAATGTTGATCATTTTTTAAATTCGCCTACAAATGTTTGAGCAAATCATTTTCCCTCTTTTGGAAGGAAACTATATTTTGTGATGTTTCCCAGGCTTCAGTAACTAGCTACATTATTTTCTTGATGTTATTGTCTATAAGGGCTCTAGACGATGCAAGGAGGGTAGAGGATACTTTCATATTGGTTGCAGTGGTAGCAAGCAGTTTTTTTGCTAAAGGACTGGCAAATTATGGGGTAGCAATGAAAGCCTCCTCAAATTCCTTGAGGTGGTCTTTCAGTTTGGCATTTTATGCTTCAATTCCTCCATTGGAATCATCAAGAGCATCATCGGTTACTAGGTGAAATAGGGATATTTGGGAAGACCACATTTTCCTAACTTTAATCTCTGTGCGATATTTGCCTTTCCTAGTTGTTACATCTCTCTTTTCAATGACCATATTTTTAGATTGGCTGTCAAAAACAATGCTCTGGAATACAAAGGATTTATCTTCATCAAAAATGTCGATCTCAACTATTTCCATTGCAGACGAACCAACTTTGTGCATGTGCTCAGTTTAAATTTCAAGTTGCAACTGTTCACTTTCAATTTCGGGTTCGTCCACCTGCCCTGCATTGTTTTTTCTCTTCTCCGTCAGTGGAATTTTGTGAGAACTATCATTTTTTAGGCAAGGAGGGTTCTTATCTCCTCCTCGGTTTGAATATTTTTGGGTTTCTTTCTTACTGTGGTGGGATGTTGAAGCGATGCTCCATGATGTCATTCTCTTGGGAGTGTTGGCAAGGGACTGACCACTCTTCTCACTGGATACTTTTCCTTGTTGTATGTACAATTCAGTCGCACTTTGCAATGTTTCTACGTCACAATCGCTAGAAGCAGGATTGTTGTCATCAATGTCCTTGTCTTCGATCAGGTGTTTATGGATAAAAGAACTACTAAATCTAACTACCAGTAAATGTTCTCGAAAAATCCCATTAGGGTCGAACCCATTTAGCCTTTCAGCATATGTTAGGTTCAATTTCTTGAAATGGCCGACAAATTCATCAATCTTGTTAATGTTTCTGCACACGAATTCCTCGACTTTCCAGGGTAGAGGAATGAACTATTTTTTTTTCTTGTCATGGGAAAAATGGAACCAGTGGTTGTATTGCCTTTTTATTTATGCAACAAACATCTTGCCTGTGATGTGGCATGGAAGGAAAGTAGGATTTTCCTTGGAGCCAAAGACCATTAGTACATTGTGATTTTCCTTTTGTTCAAGTGTTCCCTTCCTATTCAAAAACTTGGTTGCCTGGCCATAAATCCTTGGAGCATCCTTCCCTAACAATAAATCTTTTAAAACTGAGATAAAGTCATTAAAAACTTCATAAAAACAATGGGAGTCCTTTTGCCTCCACAGGGCCTGGTACCAGAATGTTACTGGGTCGAATCGAGAGTTTATTTTCTTGGAAAGAGACAGTTTTGGAAACTGACAACAATGCACTATTGCGAAAATCAAGTAGGATGACATATAAAATTTATTCGATTCTTTGAGTCGTGACAACTGGGAACAGATATCAATGGAAATTAGCTTCCCCAAATCGAAAACGAATTGTTCCTTGACTGTGAAGTACAAAATATAAATAATTATATGGGAAATGCTTGGCATGGATGCCTGTCCCATTATTCTTGTAAACAACCAAGCAATTTCTCGTAATGGATTTCTAAAGGAACTTACCTGCAACTTTGTGATCTCTTCATAAACTAATGTTGGGTCTTCGAGGAACTCGGCTAAGATGTCCAACCCATTATCAGGTTTTTCTAAGAACTTCTTGCGGTATTGTTCTCTGAAGGTCAATGTTGGCTCCAGAAATTTTAACATCTTGCGGAAGACCTAAGGTGACAAAGAAATAGGAGAATGGTCACGCAGTGGAATAATTCTTTGGCTTGGAATATATTTTTCGGCGTACCAAGAGACTATCTCCTTACAGTCAAAAACCTCAGGGATGCAGCCTGCACAAGTGATTCTATAGGTCCAAATCACTTCGTTCCGGGCGGAACGGGATGAATAGTAAAAGTATGCCCTAGACCACTGGAAGTTCTGGTCCTGATGTCCAAAGATATTTATTGTATCTCCACAAAACTGTTGTCGACCTGCTACCATAAGTTTACAAGAATGTTTGTTTTCTTGAGATGATGAATGAAATGAAATGTTTGAAGGGGTAATATAATGATGTGCAAATCTTGGTTCAATGAATGTGAATGGGAGATCTCCTCGAGACTTTCTCTCATTAATGAAAACCTCGACGGTTGTTGTATGATGCGTTGTTAACATTAAACACTAGTAATTTCATACATATAAATGTGAACATGGATGATATGGCAATGAGAGATTAAGCATCGTAGATTTCTTGAACGGGCCAATGCAACGACCCGTGTTTGAGATGAAAAATCAGAAGGGATAATACAACTCTCCGCAGATCTTGGTTTAATGTGTAATAATGGGAGATCTCCTCGAGTGTTTCTCTCATTAATGACAATGTTGACGGTTCCTACATGGTCAATTGTTAGCATGAAAGGTTTTTAATTGCATACTAAGAAAGAAGTACAGAGGTTGCGGGGATGGGAAAAAGCATCTTCAAAATATGGTTACAAGGTACAAATGTTCGAGGTGAGGGAACGAGGTTCAAATTATATGTCTCAGAACTTTTTGAGTGAAATATGCGTAACACCGAAGAGGGTATGATAGGACAGTCCAGAGGGAAATTTGTATATGACTAGTAAGAGCATAACTAATGTATATTAGAAAGGATAGGAAGTTAGTGGGGATGGAAGGAAGCGATAGATACTTTGAAACATTTGTAAGTCATGGTAGAGTGAATCTTTCGAGTTCGAGGAGTCTGCGGTGGAATTGTAGATCACGAAAGTTTTGAGTGCACGATGTATATCATGGAACAAGAAGCAACAGAGTTCGAAAGAGCCAACCGGGCAACCGCGGCCATAAAATTGGCCAAGTATGGAAAGGAACAATGGTCGATCGGATTCCCCATGTGAGGATATAGATGGAGATGAAGATCTATTGGCCCACCAACACTGGAACCCGCGATCATAGAAAAGCAACTAAGTATATAACCAGAAAAGGGGAAAATGGCTAAGGAGTCTGTGGTGGAATTGTAAATTACGAAAATTTTGAGTGAAAGATGTATATCACAGAATAAGAAGCAGTAGAGTTTGAATGCACCAACCCAAAACAGTGACTAATAATTGGATATTTCTTGAACCCGTCAACACGAGGATCCAAAATAGGTTGACAAGGTCTCCCCAAAATACGTGAGGCCCCGACAGTCAAATTGTATCACTCGAAACATTTGAATGCATAATATGTAACATGGAGGAGGGGACAATGTTGAAACTTGGTAGTCAATTTGTATATTATGGAGGGCCAAATGCCAACTATTTTGTACCAGTGTGTGCAGTTATCACTAGTAAGAGCATAACTAATGTATATTAGGAAGGACAAGAAGTTAGTGGGGATGGAAGGCAACGACCTATACTTTGAAACATTTGTGAACCGTGGTAGAGTGAAGCTTGTGAGTTCAAGGAATCTGCAGTGGAATTGTAGATCACGGAAGTTTTGAGTGCAAGATGTATATCATGGAACAAGAAGCAGCAAAGTTCGAAAGTGCCAACCCGACAACCGCAGCCATAAAATTGGCTAAGTATGGAAAGCAACAATGGTCGGTTGGATTTGTCATGTAAGGATATAGATGGAGATAAAGATATGTCATCCCACTAACTCTGGAACCTACTATCATAGAAATGCGACTAAGTATATAACCAAAAAGTGATAAGGCACGGGAAGAAGAAAAGGGGAAAAGGGCTAAGGAGTCTGTGATGGAATTGCAGATCATAGAAAATTTGAGTACAATATGTATATCATGGAACAACAAGTAGCAAAGTTTGAAAGTGCCAACCCAAAAAAGTGACTAAGAAATGGAGATTTCGTGAACACGTCAACACGAGGATGCAAAATAGGGTGACAAGGTCTCCCCAGAAGAAGTGAGGCCCTGACGGTCAAATTGTATCGCTCGAAACATTTGAATGCATAATCTGTAACACAAAAGAGGGGATGATGTCAGAACCTAGTAGTCAATTTGTGTATTGTGGAGGGACAGATGCCAACTATTGCATACCATTCTGTTCAATTTTCACTAGTAAGAGCATAACTAATGTATATTAGGAAGGACAGGAAGTTAGTGGGGATGGAAGGCATCGATAGATACTTTGAAACATTTGTGAACCATGGTAGAGTGAATCTTGTGAGTTCGAGGAGTCTGCGGTGGAATTGTAGATGACAGAAGTTTTGAGTGCATGATGTATATCACGGAACAAGAAGCAACAAAGTTCGAAAGTGCCAACCCGACAACCGCGGCCATAAAATTGGCTAAGTATGGAAATGAACAATGGTCGGTCAAATTTTTCATGTGAGGATATAGATGGAGATGAAGATATGTCATCTCGCCAACGCTGGAACCCACGATCATAGAAAGGAAACCAAGTATATAACCAGAAAGTGATAATACACGAGAAGAAGAAAAGGGAAAAAGGGTTGATTGTGTGGTGGAATTGTAGATCACGGAAATTTTGAGTGCAAGATGTATATCACGGAACAAGAACCAGCAGAGTTCGAAAGCACCAAACCGAAATAGTGACCAAGAATTGGACATTTTGTGAACCCGTCAACATGAGGATCCAAAACAAGCTGAAAAGGTCTCTCCATAAGACGTGAGGCCCCGACGTTCAAATTGTATCACTCAGAACATTTGAATGCATAATCTGTAACATGGAAGAGAGGACGATGTCAAAATCTGGTAGTCAATTTGTAAATTGTGGAGGGTCTGATGCCAACTGTTTTGTACCAGTGTGTCTAGTTGTCACTAGTAAGAGAATAACTAATGTATATTAGGAAGGACATCAAGTTAGTGGGGATGGAAGGCAGCGACAGATACTTTAAAACATTTGTAAGCCGTGGTGGAGTGAAGCTTGTGAGTTCGAGGAGTCCATGGTGGAATTGTAGATCACAGAAGTTTTGAGTGCACGATGTATATCATGGAACAAGAAGAAATAGAATTCGAAAGCGCCAACCCGACAACCATGGACATAAAATTGGCAAGTATGAAAAGGAACAATGGTCAGTTGGATTCGTCATGTGAGGATATAGACGGATATGGAGATATGTCAGCCCGCCAACGCTGGAAGCCGTGATCATAGAAAGGCCACTAAGTAAATAACCATAAAGTGATAATACGCGTGAAGAAGAAAAGGGAAAAAATATTAAGGAGTCCACAGTGGAATTGTAGATCACGGAAGTTTTGAGTGCAAGATGTATATCACGGAACAAGAAGCAACAGAGTTTGAAAGCGCCAACCCGACAACCGCGGGCATAAAATTGGCTAAGTATGGAAATAACAACGGTTGGTTGGATTCGTCATGTGAGGATATATATGGATATGAAGATATGTCAGCCTGCCAACATTGGAACCTGTGATTATAGAAAGGAAACTAAGTATATAACTAGAAATTGATAATACACGGGAAGAAGACAAGGGAAAAAGGGCCAAGTATCTCATAGAAGAACATCTACTATTTGTTTATTAATGCAAATCCTTTCGAACCCCTGGTGAGTTATCACTAGTAAAGGCATAAATTTCACATCATGAAAGTTCTTTGGGTGAAATATGTATATGTCGAAACAAGGGACATAAGTGTTGGATATCGTGAACAGGGGACATAAGTGATGGATACCGCAAATCACGGAACAAGAAGCAGCAGAGTTTGAAAGCGCCAACCCAGTAACCGCGACCATAAAATTGGCTAAGTATGGAAAGGAACAATGGTCAGTCAGATTCGTCATGTGAGGATATAAACGAAGATGAAGATATTTCAGCCCACCAATGCTAGAACCCGCGATCATAGAAAGACAACTAAGTAAATAACCAAAAAGGGATAATATGCGGGAAGAAGAAAAGGGAAAAAGGACTAAGGAGTCTACGGTGGAATTGTAGATCACGAAAATTTTGAGTGCAAGATGTATATCATGGAACAAGAAGCAACAGAGTTTGAAAGTGCTAACATGGCAACTGCGGGCATAAAATTGGATAGGTATGGAAAGGAACAGCGGTCGGTCAGATTCGTCATGTGAGGATATAGATGGAGATGAAGATATGTCAACCCACCAACGTTGGAACCCGCGATCATAGAAAGGTGACTAAGTATATAACTAGAAAGCGATAATACACGAGAAGAATATAAGGGAAAAAGGGATAAGTATCTCACAGAAGAACATCTATTGTTCGCTTATTAATGCAAATACTTTCGAACCCCTAGTGAGTTCTCACTAGTAAAGGCATAAATTGTAGATCATGGAATCTCTTTGGGTGCAAGATGTATATGACAGAACAGGGGACATAGGTGTTGGATATTGCAAACCTGGGACTCGATGATTAGATAATTGGCTAAGTATTGAAAGGGACTGCGGTCGATTGGGCTCATGGTATGAAGATATAGATAAAGAGTTTCCAATTTACAAATCCATGAGGTCATGATCATATAGCTCCAAATAAATATAGAACCAAAAAGGGATAATAGNAAGAGTTTTTATACATTCCTGTGGACAAATTGTGTATTGCGGAACTCCAGGCACTGTTTGCATCTCGTGGAAGATTTGAAACACAATTTTGAGGTCGTCAATGCGGGAACCCGCAATCGAAAAAGTGTGCAAGTATGGAACACGGAAACGCTGGCCGAGACTTGTTTTCACTAATATATTGAAATTTGTAATAGCTTTTCCATTACCTGGCAAGATCTTCTTTGCATGTTTCTGGACAAGTTCTGTAGGGATGGTTGGTTGTCGAGACTTTTTCTTATTAATGATGATTTTTACAGTTGTTGTGTGATGTCATTTTAGTATTAAACCTTTGTTGTTGTATATTTGGAAAGAAGTACGAGGATGGACAGAACATGAAACAGTGACTAGGAGTTGGAGTTTTTGTGAACCCACCAATGCAAGGATCCAAAATAGGGTGACAAGGTTTCCCCAGAAGACGTGATGCCCCGACGGCCAAATTGTATAGTTCAGAACATTTGAATGCATAATGTGTAACACGGAAGAGGGGATTATGTCGGAGTTCGACAGTCAATTTGTATATGGCGGAGGAGTGGGTGTCAATTATTTCATACCAATGTGTCCAGTTGTCACTAGTGAGAGCATAGTTAATGTATATTAGGAAGGATGAAAAGTTGGTGGGGATGGAAGGCAACAACAAATACTTTGAGTGAAGTTAATGTATACAAGGAACCTGTAGTGGAATTGTAGATCACAGATGTCTTGAGTGCAATATGTATATCACAGAACAATAAATAGTCGAGTTCATAAGTGCCAACCTGGTAACCGTGGCCATAAAATTGGCTAATTATGGAAAGGAAAAATGGTTGGTTGGATTTGTCATGTGAATATATAGATGGAGATGAAGACATGTCATCCCACCAACCTTGGAACTAGATATCATAGAAAGGAGACTAAGTATATATCCGGCAAGCGATAACGGACGGGAAGAAGAAAAGGTGAGTTCACATGCGGGAAATTGGCAACCGTGGCCATAAAATTGACTAAGTATGGAAAGGAACAATGGTCGATCAGATTCGTCATGTGAGGATATAGATGGAGATGAAGATATGTCAGCCCACCAGCCTTGCAACTTGCGATCATAGAAAGATGACTAAGTATATAACTAGAAAGTGATAATGGATGGGAAGAAGAAAAGGGGAAAGGGCTAAGTATTTGACAGTAGAAAATCCATTTTTCTGTTTATTGATGCCAATTTTTTTGAACCCCTCATGGGTTCTCACTAGTAAAATCATAAACTACAGATCACGGAATTTCTTTGGCTGCAAGATGTATATGATAGAACAGGGGACATAGGTGTTGGATACCACAAACTTGGGACTTAGTGGCCAGATAATTGGCTAAGTATTGGCCAGAAGAAAGTTTTGATATTTATTTCAATAGTATTCATACTAATATATATTAATGGATTATTTTTGTTTCAAATGAAAATCATCTCCCAATTTGTAGGATGTTGTTCGATGCACAAATTTCATTGAAACCATAGAAGTTTTGGCTACAAGATGTATATAACACAACAAGAAGTAGTAGAGTTCGAAAGCGCCAACCTAGAAACTGCGGCCATAAAATTGGCTAAGTATGGAAAGGGAAAACGGTCGGTCAGATTCATCATGTGAGGATATAGATGGATATGAAGATATGTCAACCTGCCAACCCTGGAACCTGCAATCATAGAAAGGAGACTATGTATATAACTAGAAAGAGATAATAGATGGGAATAAGAAAAGTGGAAAAGGGCTAAGTATCTCACGAAAGAAAATATATTGTTCCTTTATTAATGCCAAGATTTTAGAACCCCTGGTGAGTTATCACTAGTTAAAGCATAAATTGCAGATCATGAAATTTCTTTGGCTACAAGATGTATATGACGAAACATGGGACATAGTTGTTGGATATCACAAACCCAGGGCCCGGTGGCCAAAAGCTGAGTTATCACTAGTTAAAGCATAAATTGTAGATCATGAAAGTTCTTTGGCTGCAATATGTATATGACGGAGCAAGGGACATAGTTGTTGAATACCACAAACTTGGGACCCAATGGCCAGATAATTGGCTAAGTTTTGGCTAAGAGGAAGTTTTTATATTTATTCCAATAGTATTCATATTAGTATATATGCACGGTTATTATCAAATAGAATAAGTTGCAATATATGCAAGAAATTAAATAGGAACATGGCGTCAACACTTGAGTTTCCTTGTTGTAAGTCATTAATTCATTCTATTTACGAGACTCAAAGAATGTAAGCGGGACGGGTCCTCCAATTTCTTTCTTTAAGTATAGGGCCGATGCCACATAAGTATGGCCTATGAAAAATTATTCTTCCATGTAAAATGTAAGCAATAGATAGAGTAGCCTTTATTTAAATTGAAGTACTGGGCAGCAAAAAGAAAATATTTCCATCCATGTTTAACGACAGACAGGAAAAAAGTTACAAAATAAAATGAAAAGCAATACTAGATATTGTAAAACACCATAAAAAAAAAACCACAAATATTCTATATTCAAATAAGATGGGTTGCAAAATACCTCTGATATTGTTTTCCACAATGATTGTTATTTGTCCTATCGCCGACCAATAAAAAATATGTACAATGATGAACCTTGTTGACAATCTTCTTGACGATCAAATCCTTTATTCGTAAAAAACAACGAGTTGAATATTAATTTCGGGTCTTGGACTTAATTGGTGCTGCCAACTAGGTTTATCCTAGTTTTTTTAATAGCTTGTCTCTTCTAGATATGGACTTCTTCCATTGGCTGGTTATTCAATATTCCATTCTTTGTTAAGTATCAATTTCCCTCTGTCATTGAAAACTTGGGGTTTAAGGTGTTTTCCTTGTAATGTTCCTGACCATTGACATCCGAGACAACTTAGAAATTCCATTAAGGCCCAATTTAAAGTCGAGGGAGTTGTTTTATGTGACATCATTTATGGGACATAAAACATTTTCAAGTATGTTGTGACTGTTATTCTCCCTGTATTAGATCATTTGTTTGGTTGAAAATCCTGCCTGAATATTTGTATGTTGAACTTCTTTGTTTTATTACAGTAAATTGGAAGGAACATCCAATCCAGCTACAAAATGTTCTTATGTTGAAGTACATGACTTCTTCCAGCATCACAGGTCTGGAAAGTGTATCAAATGTTGTAGATCGCATCAGCAAAGGTCTGGCAAGTGTATCAAATGCTGCAAATCGCATCAGAATATATCTTTCGTCATAGTGGTGGCAGACATGGCGGCCCACAGAAAGGTATGGAATGTTTGGAGGTGATGCCAAATATGTGGAGTCTTTAACTACATCCATAGGACAACAAACAAACTTTGATAAAGGACATGGATTTTTGTCAAGTCTATTACCACACCCAAAAGTAGCTCGACAAACTTTGAAATAGAAACTTCTGTAGTTACAATAACTCATTTTATCCACCCATACAGTTTTTGTTGCCCGCTTCTGGGTACATTCGTGAATGGAGTAACATTTCAAATCATTTACAAACATCACAGACCATTTTGCAAGCCACAGTAAGCGTGACGCCCCTTATGAAGACAAATTCTTCCGTGCTCTGCAGAATTCGATACACTTGCCAAATCTGTGTTGTTGGAAGAAAATATATACTTCAACGAAGAAGTATTATACATGTGACCTGAAAATCCATTCCAACTCCCATAAATAGAACAAATAAGATCAACAAACAAATATCCAGGCAGGATTTTCAACCAACCAAAGCATCGAATACAGGGAGAACACCAACCAGAAGATATTGCTCTTTTTTTTTCCCATGTCTGAGTTTTTGTTGGATAACAAAGTTTTTTTTGGTTCAAATCTCACGTCACATAAAACCAATCTCTCTTCTTTCATTTGGGCCTCAATCGCATATCTAAGTTGTCTTACATGTCCATGACCAGGAACATTAGAACGAAGGCACCCTAAATCCCAACTCTTTGATGATAGAGAGAAATGGAAATAAGTATTTAAAAGCAACACTAGAGGATTACAGTATGATCTTTTGTAGATTTTGGGTTAATTCATTTTAATGACATATGCTCTCGATATTTTTCGCTTATTAATGCCAATCTTTTCGAATATGTACACTGAATAGTGAATAATAACACATATTAACATTTCCATATTTGAGCAGATTCTCAAATTTGACATCTAACATATGCACAATATTAAAGAGGGACATGAAGTCAAGGCATCTGTGGGTGACACATTTTTGGATGATAGCGAGGTAGTACAGTATTGCACTGTTATGATGATGAAGGATTTTTTTATTTTTTTTGCAAATTCAAAATGCAAGCAAAATAAATTACCAGATCCCATAATATTTGCATGTCAATTCAAGTTTAATGGGAGATGTCCTCGATCTTCCCGCTTATTAAAGCCAATATTTTCGAACCTGTCTAGTCGGTTGTGACTTTTGAAATCATAATTAGTGTCTATTGGGAAGGGCCGAAGGTAGCGGGGATGGAGGGGAGCGACAAATGCTTTTAAACTTTTCTAAACCTGGAAAGGTGCCAACCCACCAAACTTTGAAAACTCGACTAAGTATAGAAAGGTGGGTCGGATAGACAAAATCATTGTAGGCAGAGGCACTGTTGCAATTTCGATGAGTGTGGGGTTGAATTGTGGAGCATGAAAGTTCACGGTGCAATATGTATACATTGAACACAAGCTATCATAGTTCGATAGCACCTATCTGCGAAGACGCGTTCATAAAATTGGCTAAGTATGCAACCGAACGACGGTCGATCAAAATCGTGATGTGAAGATATAAATGGAGATAATGATTTTTCAGTTCACCACATCAGGAACCCACGAGAAAAGAAACGTGAGAAAGTATAGAACCAAAAACACATAATAGAGAAGAAGAACAAAAGGTAAAAAACAGGAAACTTTACAAGAGGAAAAAAAAATGGAGAAAACAACTATATCGCTCAGACAACAAAACTTGCTCTCATAACTATGAAACCATAGTAAGACAAACCATGGAAAAATCATCGCCAACTATGAAATATATTTGGAGGCCGAAAAACTCTGGTTGAATGCGTAAGAGATGCAATTTACATCAACTGCAAAATTTTGTATGTTATTTTATCTTAATAGTATTTTATGGGGAGTCAACTACGAAAGAATGTAACAACAGATCCAACTGTGGATGCAACACCCCAACAATGAAAACCTTAGGAAAACAAGAGAAAGAATCAAATAACAATCCAGTTAAGAAGCACCAAAAGGCCCAACTGCAGTCGTAAGACCTGAACCCTACAAAGTCGAATCAAACAACAATAAACAACATCTAGCGAACAAAGAAGAAAGAAACAAACAGTACACCAGGAATGTCGTAGTTCCAATCACAGTTGCAGAACCGCAAACGTGCAAACTGCAACAAGATGAACATGCAAACAAGAACAACAACAACGAGAAAATAATAAATCAGTGGAGATGCAAGAAGAAAGCATGAACCAGTGAACCAACAATGTTGTTGAAGCACAATATTTTCGAAATTGACTGCAGAGAACATTGCATATAAAATAAAAAAGAGGAAGAAAATGTGTTGTAACAAGCCTTCTAAGTAAACATTCAACACTTCCAAGCCTGTTAGGTAAACATTTAAGTCTGTCAGAAATACTCTGTAAACATTTAAGAAAAAATGTGATGTGGCAGGTCTCTGATGTACTAATTTTTTTTTATTATAATTTATGTAACAATAGTTCGAATAGTAGAGAATGTATTCGGAGGAAAATTTTTGGATATGCCAACATATCAAACATTGACATAAATTTAGCTAGAAGAAAATGCTAAGACAAACATTTGAACTAATGCTAGCATTAATCCACCTTCAAGAAATACATAGGAAAAATATATGATTCAAAAATACTGTACACGATAAAAAAGTTTTGATATGCTAACATATAAAAATTGGGAATAGCGAAGCCGAAAATAAGACCTCCAATTTGTCATCCAATCAGATCACTACATATATGGTACTTTTTAGTATATAAAAATCAATGTTTTTAGTTACCTAGATCCAACAATAGAGATTATGCAAATATTTGTGGTCAAAGGACAAAATAATATGAAGTCAACGAATTATCGATCGCTATAGTCCCTCTATGCCTACAACAGGGACTAATAAAGTCCATATCGGTTCAGAATATTTATATATCAAAAACATAAAATAGATCAATCCCCATGATCTCAGTATCATCAAACTAATAAAAGGATGGATGTGCATAATCAAAAGTATGACCCTCCTCTGCAAAAATCTTTGATTCACCAAACAACAAACAAACCAACTTTGGAGAGTTCATATAACAACATTTTCCTTTCTCTAAAGACATTATCAAAGGAGATGGGATTAAAAACCAATTTTGAATCTCATCGAGAATGGCCCTTAGCATAAAATTACCCATGATTATTTTTCCCTCCATCCATTTAATCACTACCCGAGAGTAACAAAGGGGAGGAATATAATATGGGTCCACTTGACTTAACTATATGTGTCTGTATACTGTAGGGTGTGCTGCTACAAAGGACATACTATTAGGTGGGGTTTCATTCAAAGCCCTGCCCCATATTGTTTCCTTTCTCCTCTATGTGTAAGTAAGTTACTCTAAATGAAGTGGTTCTCCCAACCAATGCATATGTCTCTTCAAAGAGGGAGGCTCGCTTACTGTACTGATAGCAGGAAAACTTTTATTTTGATTACACCTTTTTTAGCTACTAGTATAAGTGATACTTTAGGTTGATTTTGTGCCTTGACCCATTTCATTTTTAAATTTTAACATGTGAGTTTGGAAAATAAGCTAATATCCCAACTCCACATACCTATTTGGGTCCCCTTGTTTCGCACCATAAAAATAATCTATGCATCAATCCAATCTATGTTTTCTATCAAGATCTACCTTGGAGTATTTTCTCCTTTGTGTTGTTTAAAACTACTAAGAATGATCATGATTTGCATTGCACACCGAATAGGTAAAACGAATCTATCTTCAAACAAGTTTTAATTCCTTGTGAGACATATTCCCCATGCAATTATTAATGGAAGCAATTTAACTCCTTTGACAGATGAATTCACACACCAGGTATTTAGGCTTTCCTCAATCGATAGAACCCCGTATACATTGTTAATCCTAAAATAAATTTTACTAACTTCGAAACCTTCTCATAATATACAGAGACCGTCAATAAATGTTGGATTGACTCTTCATTCTCCTTACACAATAATCATATACGAGGACCATGCCAACTTACTTTTTTCAAACTATTTCATGTTAAAACCTTATTTTTAAGGGCCAACCACATAAAAATATAGGATTTTAAGGGACACTTGAACTTATAAACCTTCTTCCACCACCAAACTAGTTATCCTATATCTTCTCCCTCATAGTAAGCCTTGTGTCCAAGATTTGGACCATATAATCTTGTATAAGGATTATTTCACTAGAGTAATCTATCATTAATATATTTTATCTTTACATGAATAGTCCCAAGCTTGACAGATATCCATCCCACAACAAAGCATGTTCATCTCATTGAATTCCATTCGTGTCTCCATATAGTAATATTATTTGGATATGCCATCTAGGAAATATTAAAATACCTCTTCCTAAGTATAAAAATTAGGTTTTCTAGTATTTTTTATCTTTCACGACAACTAACCCATAGGTATTCACCAAGTATAACTCTATTACCATCTCCAACTTTCTAGATAATCCACCTTCCGACTTATGGAGAATATAATATTGTTACCTTGCAAATAATTCGTACATTGTGACAATTACTCGTTGGGGATATTAACCAATCCTCTATTATTGGTGGCTCAATACACTTATGTGTAACCACTTGACACCAAAATTGTTGACCGTATATTGACTTATAAATACTTTTGTTGCTAAATCTTTGGAAAAGTGGATGATATTTTTTAGTCCCCACCCTCTCATCTCTTTTGGCACTACCACCCTTTGCCATTTTACTAAAGGAATACCCTTATTTTCTTTACTTCATGACCATAAGAATCTATCACTAATTTTTCTAATATTTTATAGTGCTCCCTTTAGAATGAAGTCTAGGGTCATCTAATGAACATGAATGGATTCAATTACATACTTCACTAAGACTAATATCCCCCCTAGGTAACCAATAGTTACACTATACTATGAGTCTCTTTTCAACTTTTTCAATTAACCAACCTTGATCTTTTTTCCCATATTCATTGGTATTTATGTAAAAACTCAAATATTTCAAGATATTTTGCATCTCAATCTACTAATGTGGGAAACATTGAGCAAACAATTGTATATCCTCATCATTTACACCCATATATGAGACAAATGAATTACTTACATTAATATTCATACATGTGGTAGTAAAATACATGTCAATGATCTCCTTGAGATTTATTGTATCTCTTATTGTTTCATCACAAAAAAAAAGATAAAAATACCATCTACAAATAACAATTGGGGAAAATACAACATTCTTCCAATTTTTATGCCCTTAAAGGAATAGGTTACCTTTGCCTCAATCAAACATCTACTTAAACCTTCACTAATAATACCAAATAATAAAGGTGATAGTGAGAAGCCCTACCTCAATTCTCTTCCAATCCTAAAAAATTCTAAGGCAAATCCATTGATCAATATTGTAAGGTAGCTAGAGAGGTAGTGGGGGTCAATGTAAGGTGGACTAGGTCCACTATATTATTAAATAAGGCCCACTATGGTAGTTAGATATAATAAATGGGTAATTATATATAATTAATGTAAGAGG
>SNQJ01S0173363.1:0-20347 GCA_010110895.2 Picea sitchensis | reverse complement strand
GGTACTACCTATTGCTACAACCAAATTATCCCAAGAGTCTGGCAAAGAACATAACAAAGTAATACACTTATCTTCTTCTACAATTGTAATATTAACAGATCCAAGTTGACTTACCAAAGTATTAAAGGCATTTATATGTTCTGTCACAGAATCTCCATCTTCCATCCTAAGATGATACAACTTCTTTAGAAGAAACAACTTGTTTACTAGGGACATTGATTGATACAAATTCCCTAACTTATCCCAAAGTTCCTTGGCTGTAGATTCTCCCGAGACATTCAACAACACTGAATCTGCCAGGCAGAGTCGAATAGTACTCCTTGCTCTTCTGTCCAACTTGTCCCAATCTTCCTTCGACATACAAGTACCTAGTGTACTAGTAGTTTGTGTACTAGTAGGTTGTGTACCAGTAGCCTGTGTTCTTGTATATGGTGTACCAGTAGGTTGTGTACCAGGATCCACAACGATCCATTGTTCTTTGTCTGCAAGAAGTTCCTCCATATTGAGCTTCCATAGCTCAAAGTTTTTATCGTTGAACTTCTCTATATCGATTCTAGATGATCTTTCCATTCCTCTTTCTTTACTCAAATCTCCACTGCAAAAGCTCCCACTAAATCTAGGTTTATCACAGACCCAAGATAAACTTGATCTATCAAGACCGATCCAAACCCTCAGCAACAAAGGCGTCCCTCTAAAGCCAAAAAGGAGCTCTGATACCACTTGTAATTTTTAAACCTACAAAGTAAAGCAATCCATATAGATACTTAAGAAATATAGAAATTAATCAATGTCTCATACACAGAGTACACAGAGATTTTATACCGGAAACCCTCAACCGGGAAAACCTTTCTTATTTTCCTTATCATGAATTTCACCATTTTCCATACAATATATACAATGTTTTTAGGTATTCCATAGATACCAAAACCCTAATCCCTTAATTTGGGATTAATTTACAAATCTGTTAAAAATAGAAAAAACCGCCCAAAAAAAAAAAATTGGGGCGCTACCCTGAACCCCGTCGGCCCCAGGCTACCACCTCGTGCCGAACACTATGCGTAACTAGGGGGGGGCATACCTGCCCCCCCCTAGGAACCCCCTAGGAAAGGGCCCAGTGCACACTACAGAGCTCTAGGTGAAGGGATCGTCAGATGCAGTTGTCGTATCTGACGCACCCACACACACACACACATGAAAATAATATAACACATACCCAACACAACCGAGGCTTGAGATTCAACTTTTCGGATAATTTTGTCTATAAAAGTGTTCCTTCTAGGGGGCACTGGGCCCTGGGATTTTGTAGTTTTTGGTAGGGGTTTTTATTTTTCAGGTTCTTTCTTCTTATTCATACACATTGACAAAAATTCTATGCACCTATATAACCTCTATGCATCAGTTGAAGGTAGGTGTTGGCACAAGCATTTTACTTGTTGCCTACGTAGGTTCTTACTTTCTGTTTTCAATACCTCATCCTCCAGAGACACAACCTATGCTATCTTTGACATTCTCCCTGGCAACAACGCCAAAATGTTGGGCTCTAAAGATGTCCTAAAAACAACCTTAGTCTGACATGAATTTATCAACCGAGGATTCATATTCTCTTTCAAAAATGTCAGCAAAGTCTATGCAGATAGTCGTAGAGGTTTAAATCGTGTATATAATTCAACGAAAACAAATCTGAGTCTATCTAAATTACTACAATAATCAAGTTCTTCATGCATTCATTAAAAACTCTGAAACTAATAACTCACTTAACAAAATTGTAATCTAATCAACAACACACCATGAATCAAAACATCAATCAATTTGTTGAATTCATTTATCTAAGAAACAATAATTTAATATGCACAACCACTTAATGAATGAATCACTCAATGATTAATTAACCTGCTAAAAAAGAACAACAATCTACTGCATATTTAAGAAGGAACTAAAAATACGAATTAAGCGAAAGGAACATCAAATGTGAATTTGATAAAAGGGATAGCGTATGAAAAAATGAAAAGGAATCCACAAGTGGTAAACTAACAAAAATTGGAAATGGAACAAAAATCGATAATATTCAAATGAAACATTTATTCTCTACAAATGAAAAACATAACTACTTCATAAATCAACACACTCACGAATTTATCTTAACTGTTGCAAGGAAATTCAAATCACAAAACTAAAACATAATTATTATGATTACAGGTGAGACAGTAAGTCCTTCCAACTGGGCCCATGGTTTTCAAAAGATACCGCTACGAAAAACTCAGTACGTAGGGATGATCAAAACACTTGAAGGTTTCATTAATTCCATAACTGAGAAATCATTTACGATGGATTGCTATACAAAATGTCAACAATTAAGAGATCTAAATGTTTGGTTATAATCCTTCTTGGTATCTCTCTATTTTTCACTATCCTTTATATATTACAATGAAATAGGTAAATTAAGCTATTCTGAGGATCGAGATTCGAGAGATCCTCATGATTGATTTTACTATTTATGAAGATTACAATATAAAGAGTCAATCTTCCTTTAAACTGTTTTGTGCCCGATTTCTTCAATCTTCAATGGCCTGTGCATCTTCATGATCTTCTTAACTATCTTGAGTTAACAACAATTTTCCATTTTCTGCATAAAATCAAAACAGTTCAAACCAAAGTTTAGAAAATATTTGATATCATTCAATAATATTTCTAAAAGACTTTTTAACCATTTTCTTTCCTAATTACCTCAAATTAATCGAAAAGTCAACAAAGAATATATCACAAACCATAGTAATAAGGATAATATTTGTACCTTTTTCTCAACTCAACAATATGTCAACTCAAGAAGTCTCTTTATGGTTTGAATTAGGCTCCTCAAGCATGGTATGCTAAGATTCATAATTTTTTTCTTAGGTTAGACTTCAAATGGTGTGAATATGATCAGAGTCTGTATGTTCTCCACTCCAACAGAGACACCTTGATTGTTGTTTTATATATTGATGACTTAATTATTACTGGAAATATTATTGCTTTCATATTTAGATTGAATAAACAACTTGATGACTCCTTTGACATGACAGATCTTGGCACTCTACATTATTTTTAGGGTCTTCAAATATTACCATTGTTAAGAACCAAATATAAAAATAGCATAAAAACCTTAGAATAAGTACTCAACGCCTTGAAAAAGAGAGAATTTCAGATAATAATCCTCTTCGAGGGGGAAACCTCCTTATACACCACATAAATTTACAAATACAAGATGATTCCAAATGAAAAGGTCTCCTTGGTATATATAGTAGACTAGGAGGTACAATTACAACTAATGTACCCAAGACAACATAAATAAAATAACAATACTAATGTAATATGCCCCAATTAAGGGGTAATGTGACACTATTTAGGGATTAACATGCCCCTCCTTTTCAGAGAAGTGTTGTCTGCAACGCTTGAGTAATTCTGGATGCTTCTGTATAAAAGATTCATCTTCCCAAGTGGAATCTTCAGTAGGTAGTTTCTTCCACTTAATTAGATACACCGAAATGGATTTATTCCTCCTGGTGAATTATTGTGTCAATGATAACTTCATGCTCCAATATGATTTGTCCTTCCTCATCAAGTTTTGAAAATATATTTTGAACTGAGATCTTGTCACTTATAACCTTTTTTAAACATGAAACATGGAAAACTAGGTGTACTCGCGAAGATGCAGGAAACTCCAATTTGGATGCCATAGTACCAATCTTTTGCAACACCTTATAAGGGCCATAGTACTTTGGTGATAATTTATTGTCCTTTTTATCTTGCTTGAGGGACATATGTTTGTATGGTTGTAGTCTTAAAACTACCCAATCCCCTACTTCAAATCTTCTTTCACTATGATGTTGATCTGCTTTTTGTTTCATGTGATTTTGTGCCATGGTCAGATTGTCCTTTAAGAGTTGGAGAAGCTATTGTTGATTCTTGATGTGATATTCCACTGCTTGAACCTTATATTTTTCTTTTAGAGAAGAAGTGATGGACGAAGGGTGATATCCACAGAGTGCCACAAATGGTGTCATTTTTGTTGCAATATGAAAGGAAGTGTTATACCACCATTCTGCCAAGGGTAACCACTTGAACCATTGTATTTGTTTATCAAAGGAAAATCAACGAAGGCATCATTATAGAAATTTGTTGACTATCTCATGTTTTCCATCAGATTGAGGATGATAAGATGAGCTATGAGCCAATTGAATACCCAAACAAGAAAATAATTCTGTCCAAAAATGCCTAGTGAAGATGGGGTCTCTGTCACTTACAATAATCTTTAGGCTTCAATGTAACTTTTGAACTATCTCCATGAATGAGGTGGCAAATGTATTGGCTTTTAAAGGATGAGAGAGTGCACAAAAGTGTGTGTACTTGGTTAGTCTATCAATAATCACCCTGATGACACTCTTTCCTTCAGACTTTGGTAACCCTGTGATGAAATCCATGGAAATATCCTCCCAGCACTGACATGGGATCTATAATGGTTGTAAAATACCTGGGGCCTTAATTGTTTCCACCTTATTTTGTTGGAAAACCAAAATATTACGAGGAAAATCACTCTATGGAAAGGGGTAAACCAAAAAAAATAGAATGACTACAGAAATCAACTCTAATATCAAGTATTCTTAGCTCGAGAAAAAACTTCAAGATCTTCAAAATTTAGGTAGGAGTACAATGGGAGTGTAATACTCACTACTCTAAGGTCTTTGACAGACTGTTTGGAAAATATTGGAGGATCTCAATGAGTAGGATGAGAACTTCGTTGATTTTGAATTTGGACTTGACTAGACTCTCAGGATGACTGACTGATGAAAGTCAAGAGACAAATTCCGGAAAGTCTGACTCAGGTTGGGTAAAATTTCCCTTGGATAGAAGCATGAAAGATGATCAGACTCAGACAACATAACTTTGACATAATTCTGCAATGCAGGAGGCACTGCAAACTCTCCATATGTTTGGAAGAGTAACCAAATGGAGGAGGAGACAATTATATGTAATGAGAACAACTTCCTAAGGTCATACTAGATCCCAATTCTTGACGAACAAACGAAAGGATGTGATTTTTCCAAGGGCGACTATCTTTGCTGCCAAAAAAAGAATTTGTATTTCCTGTCCCCTCTTTTTGGAATATTTGAGTTTTTTGTCTTTTTCAATTTTTAAAGAGCTTGAAAAAGAATAAAATAATTATATGTTACAAAGGAGGAATGAGTGTCATGAAAAGAAAACTGGTTCCAAGCGCATGGAACACACTAATGCTCAGGGCAATGAGACATGTGCAAGATAAGGACACTTGGGGAAAATTCCTCCATGGGTCAAGGTGTCAGGTCGCAGAGGCAAGAAGTGTTGCAAGCCTTGTGTATAAGGAATGCTTCAAAGGTTCGGTTGAGAGCAACATGGAGCTAGCATTAGGCCAAAGATGCAAATATGAGACTCATAATGCGATTAAGCATGACACAACGAGACTTCTTCCATGTAAATTTTTACGAGACCAGGGAAGGTAAGATTGATGTTTTTTTCACATTTAGAGACTCCGAAAAAATGAAAAAGAAGACTCCAGGGAGTACCTTTTTTGTAGTTAGTCTAATCGGTTTGAAAAAGGGTTAAAATGACATTGAAAAGATGTATGTTCAAAACCATTTTAACGGGTGTGACAAAGACAAGATCACTCAAGAATACTTTCAATTTTAAGGAGTATGAAAAGAGCTTAACTATGGACTCACAACCTTTTTCTTAGTTTAGTCTCCTTAACTTGAAAAAGTATAAAAGTAACTAAGGAGAAATCTCCTGGTGAGACGAATCTCCTAAGGTGTACCTTTTTTCGCTATAATATACTAGCTAGAAAAGGGGTTAAAATCATGCCAGTAGATTTTCTTCTAGACCAATTTAACAGTGTGAAGGAACAAGGTCACTCGACAATCTTTTCAATTTTAGGGAGTCTAAAAATAGCTTAACTATGGACTCCAAGGGGGTTCCTTTTACGTAAGTAATCTTCAATGCCCGAAAAAGGAGATAAACCAAAACCAAGGAGAATGTTCCTTTTTTGAAGATTTAGTCCCTCATGCCTGACAAAGAGTTAAACTTATGCCTAAGAATACTCTTATAGCAAACCGAAGTTCCTAGAGCATACCTCTATTTGTAAAATTAGCCATCCGAACAGAAAGAGGGGTAAACTACCACCGAACAAATGTGCCTTCAAATTTGAGTTTGATGAGTGTGAAGGGAAACAAGATCGCTCATAAATATTTTCATTTTTAGAGTGTCTGAGAAAAGCTTAAATAAGACTCTAGGGGGATACTTTTCTCAAGTAATATAGACAAGATAAAAAAGAATAAATACAGTCTCATTGGATGTTTCTTTCGAATTTGAAAGAGAGCTTAAAAGACAACAAAGCATGCTCTTTAGGGATTCCAAAGGATAAGGCCTAGGATGATGATGAACAAAAGAAATGAGGCTTCATTATGTAACCATGATAAGACTAACAAGGAATCCTAAGCCTATAGTCATAACTGACATCATGGACACCAAAAATGCAACAAAGAATCTACCTAGGGCATCCATGTAAAGGTATTCTCTACCACCTAATTACGACACTTCTAAAGCATAAATGAAGCTTCCATGTGTCACTTCGGTGGGGTCAATCCTATGGAAAAGCAAAAAGGACAATGAGACATATAAATTTTGAATGAAATCCTAACTTACATTCAAAAGTTGGAAAAACGACTTTTACCAAAGGATGTCAAAAAAATGTAACCAATCCCCAAAAATTACCAAACCGAAAGGAGAAAAGTACAAAAATGTCTATAAATAGAGGTGTACAACTCATTTTTACCATTGCAAATTGAAAATCAACCAAAAGGTAAAAAAACCCCTTTGCTAAAAGAGTGGATTCCAAGAGATACAGTGGATGAAACAACCTTCTGTTTGGACCAAGTAAGTACAAAACACCCATTGTTTCATTTCAATTATTCCTTTATGATTTAATTTTTAGTTTGGACTGGGCGCGCTCTTGTAAAGAGAGTGGCCATGCGTGTACGTGGGCTATCCAAGGCCATCTCGTGTATGTACTTGGGCAGAATACCAAACAACCCACATACATACGTGACTGTGTAAAAAGCATCCAGCGTACACCCTCGTTTACCTTGAAAAAATAAAAAAGAAATCACTAACTCCTCTCTACTTTTGTCATGTAACAAGATGTATGTTCACTAGAGAGAGAGAGAGCATGAGGATATTGACGTCTTGGTCGAGGAGGACATTGTGGCCATCACTGCTGAAACAGTGTGAGTTATGTAAGTTCTTCTAGTGTCCATTTATGAGGGTACAACTAAGGCTGCTCAATGCTCTTGTGGAGTATTGGCATCCCAATGCTGAGGCATTCATGCTAGAGGGTCAATCACTGACCCTGACCATAGAATATATATAGTTTCTGACTGGCCTCTCAAGAAGAGGGGAGCCAATCAACTTAAGGACTTTTCCTCCATGGCCTTTCAACATCAAGGACTACATTAGTATGTACTATGAGGATGGCATTGGGAAAGTAGGTTCTGAAGTGCCAATACACAAGATCACCATCCTCTCCTTATGCATGATCTTACTTTTGATCGGGAAGATTACTCGATCTGCAACACATCATCATGCCTCACGCGCACATATGCATTGTTCCATTCAGTTCTTGGAGGAAACCATTTTTTACTAGAGTACCACCATGTGTGTATGCATAAAGAGACAAATTACAGAGTGTCGGGAACGTACCAACAAGAACTTCAGGTTCATTACTATTCTATGCTCCTTCTTCTTTGAGAGGTTTCCCAATATCAGTCCTAGAGAGACAGTACGGGAGCATGTAGCCTCCTTCCTAGTAGTGAGCAGGTGGGAAACTTTTCTTCCTAGACAAGGTGGAGGGAGGACTATAGAGGCCTTCGATGACAAGTGTTTTGATTGGTGGGCACATCAGATCCTGATGATCGAGGATTATCCCTATGCAGGGATCAACATCATCAGAGACCCATACATGCCTATGCCTCCCAACGAGGAGTGTGGCAAGATAGGTAACATCTATTTTAAATTTTATTATATATTTATATTTTCATATATATCCTTTTTATGTGTGTATAGATCACTGACTTATGAATCTATTATGTATATATGTGGGGCCTATTTTAAAGACAAATTTCGCCAGGAATCAGCATCATCCTTGATTTGAGGCAGGACTAGTAGCAACAGGAGGACTAGTAGCTGTGGGAGGACCCCCAACCGAAGAGGCTGACAGAGTTTTGTGACGAGTGGAGAGAAACCTCACTGCGTTCACTCGTACCATTCCTATGGATGAGATCGAGGATCTCCCCCTGCCTATGTATCCACATGTAGTAGGGGTGCCTCTAACTTGGGTCTAGTTTTTTTGGCGTCTTGTGAACACCATTGTACATTATAGCAAGGCCAATAGGCCTTGTCCTTATATAGTTCTAGACTGTTGATGTGCCAAGGGAAATTTTTGTACTATATGTATTTTTTGAGGGCGTAATCCCAATGATGTAGACCGATGACTTTTGAGGCTTCCATGCCCACTTATGTACTCATAACACTATTTTTTGGACATATATATACATATTTCTTTTCTTATGGATAACATTTTTTACAAATGTATTGACATGTGTATCTGTATGATTTTTGTTTTATATGTGAGAAACATGCCAATCTAAAACTTGATTAGCTAGAGTATCTGTTAGATGATTAAATCTCCTAGGAACATGGATATACGTAATGTAACCAAAAGATCGTTCTAAGAGACATACCCTAAGGAATCGTCAGTACATAGTGGGATCATAAACGCGATAAACCCCATTTAATTGGGACACAACCAACTGCGCATATAGGTAAATCCGGAGGTAAGAAATACCCTATGACAAAGCATCACAAATAAATTCTATCACTACGCTATACTCAGAAACATTATTTGTAGCGTCGCATAGACAAATACCTCTGAAAGATAGCAACTAGCCTCCAGGTGTGAAAATCACCCAAGATGCAAAATCAATCCTCCGAGTGTGTTGGCTAGCGCCATCTGCAAACCCAAAGTAAACCTATGATTCACTTGACATCTTCCACAGTTAAAAAGAAGACATAAATAACTACACGTCCACAAGACAAAAAATACAAAAAATGTATAAGAGACTATACATATATACAACAAGCCACTCAGGTGACCAACCTAAGAGCAATACTTCTTAATGTAGATCCCATTTCTAGGCTCTGCCAAAGAATTTCCCTCAAAATCAACCAAATGGTAAGAATCCTTCTCTAAGACCTCTTTCACAATGAATGATCTGAACCACATGGGTTTGAACTTGCCTACCCCGAGGGGATCTTTATCTTGATCATATACTAGGACAATATCACCTTCAGAGAAAATCTTAGGAAAAACAGACCGATCATACTGACACTTGACTCATTTCTTATAAGCCTCATTGGCTAAGGCTACATCATGACACTTCTCATTGAGCTTCTCGAGATAATGAAGGCGTTCCTCGAGTAGTGAAGTGTCTGATAGTAATTCCACTGCCAAATTTAAAGAAGGAATCCGACATTCAATAGGTAAGACTACTTCCAACCTGTATACGAGTTGAAAAGGTGAAAAAATGGTGGCAGTCTTCACAGACATTCGATAGGCGCACAACCCTGAATACAACATCAAATGCCAATTTGACTTGGCAGAATTGATTTTCCGTTGAAGAATAGTCTTGAGATACTTATTCAAAGCTTCAACCTGACCATTCCCTTGTAGGTAGTAGGGTGATAAATGTTCCTATTTGAACCTGATATTTGAAGTTAATTCAGTCACCATTTTGTTCTGGAAGTGACTTCCATGGTCACTGACAATCTCCTTCGAGATACCAAACCTTGCTACTATCTGATTAAAGATGAAAAGATCTGTAGTTTCTCCATCATTGCTAAATGTTGGCATAGCTTCGACCCACTTCGTGAAGTATTCTACTGCTACGATGATGTAACAATGCCCCCTGGCTGAAGCTAGGTGACATGTACTAAAATAAATCCCCGACTTGGTGAAAGGACCAACAAAAATGACCATAAACATAGGATCATGATGTTCCTGCATCTTTCAATAGACGATCTGGCATAGGTGGCACTTCTTGACCGCCTCTACACAATTCTTAATTAATGAGGGCCAAAAGTAACCTACACATAGAATCTTTTGGGATTTTTCCAGCCTAGAAAAATGATCGCCACATGCTCTTGTGTGATAGTCATTCAAAATGAGCTTTGCTTCTTCATGGGTAAGACATCGCTGAAGAATTCAATCTATGCCTCGACGATACAAAGTATCATCGAGGATAAGATTGTTGCATGCATGATGTCGAATTCATCGATGCTCATTGCAAGAAGCAAAAGTGGGGCACCTCAAAGTCTAGAGATACACAAGTATATCTCCATACCAAGGGTCCAAAGATTCAATTAAAAACATATCTCCATTAATAGGTGACTCTTTGTGCATAATATCACTAGACTCGACCGGAAGTTCCGAAATGAGTTCAACAAAGACCAATGACTTTTTGGATTTCGAAGAAACAAAATCCAAGTCAAACTCATGTAGGATTACTATCCATCTATTGATATTTCCACCAATAACCCATCGTGTTAACACATATTGGAAAGGGTTGAAAATGACAATGACGGTGGTCTTGCGAAGAAAAATGTAGTGAAAGAATCATTGGACAACATGCACAACTGCCAAGGCAAGTTTATCAACATGAGAGTAGTTGAGTTCTGGTCCAACCAGACCTCGACTAAGGTAATATATAACCTTCTCCTCGAGCATATCATCTTCCCAAAACAATAACATGCTAATGGTTGACTCCGCAACAGCCAAATACAACAAGAAATCTCTGTTATAATCATGAGGAAGGAGCAGAGGGATGAACGTCAGGGCATGTTTCAACGCTTCAAAAGAGTGTTGATAAAATTCATCCCAATAGAATGGAACCCCATTTTTCAAAAGATGCATGAACCGTTTAGTGATCTCAGCATAATTAGCGACAAAACACTGAAGAAAATTCATTTTCCCCTGTAAGCTCTGAAGTTGGGGTATGATGTACGGGGGAGGCAATTGAACTATTGCCTCAACCTTGAGAGTATTGACCATGATACCTATTGTTGATACAATGAAACCTAAAAGACGATCTGAAGTTATGAAGAAAATGCACTTGTTAGGATTCAAGCGAATCTGATAGTAGTGACATCGCTCAAATATTAGTTGTAGATGGGAGGGATGATCAAATCTCTTGTGAGAACGTGATGCTAGATCATCAAGGTATGCCTTGAATATATGTTTGAGGTCATGAAAATAAAATGACATGGCCCACTGAAAGGTGGCTCCAAAATTCTTCGTGCCAAAAGACATCTTTCGATACGTGGAGGTACCCCAAGGACAAATAAGAGTCATTTTGTGTTGGTCCTCAGGTTTGATTTGAATCTCATTGTATCCAAAAAAACTGTCCATGAAGGAAAATACTTCTCAACGCACACATTCATCGACAATCTCATCAATAAATGTAGTTGGAAAATTGTCTTTCAGGTAGGCCTTATTCAAATCATGAAAATTCATACACACGTGAATCGTTCCCTATTTCTTGTTGACCGAAACCGAGTTTGACACCCATTTCGTCAATTGTGCAAGGTAGATAAAAATGGCTTTGAGTAGTTTCTCTACTTCTTCCTTGATTTCTATGTATTTTCATGAATTGACCGGATGAAGCTTCTGTCGGACCTATTTTGCATCAAGGTAAGTTGTGATTTCATGCTCGACAATTCATGGGTCAATTTCTGGCATTAACTCGTAAGACCAAGAAAACATATCGCATAACTTCTTGAATAACTTAGTGTAAATTCGAATCTCTTCAAGGGAGCAATCGGCTCGGACGAAAACATTCTCCACGATGCCAAGGGTTTTGTAGATATCGATTGGAATCATTGTAGCAATGATTTCCATGTTACCCTTGGCATAAACTATGTGCGTCGCTAGAGGGTTGATAGGACAAGAGTGATCTCTATTCATGGTCAAAACAAACTCTCCTACCTCCACTCTCCTAAGTTCAGGAAGAAAATAAGATCTATGATGTAGGTCATCCCAAGGTCTATGAGGACCAGTCATTGCCTCGAGAATCACCTTGTCAGAGGGAACAACTAAGTCTAAAGGATCTTGAGTGGCAAGAGAATTTTGAGCCCAAATAGGATTGAGAACTAGATCTAACTCTTGTGAGGGAGCCAGATCAAGGTTGGTCAAGGCTTGTTGAACAATACTGTATGCAACCTCAGTCGTAGATAAGAGCATGGCCATGCCAAGGTACCCTATCCCTTCCATTGAGGTCGATGGGGAAGGAAACGTTCACGGGTCATTAAAGTAGCTCATTCTAAAAGATGACACTTGCAAAATTGCAACCCTCGGCTGGTCGCAAACATGCGATATAAGCTTTATATCATTGGGAGGCGGTGTGTTATCAAAATTTCTCATCAATGATGGAAACAAAATAGTACCTAATTTAACAATGCCAAGCTATGGGTTATCAATCATCAGGACCGTGGAAGCTCTCTATGAAGGGTCAGGACGAGAGAAGGACAATTGGTCGATGGTCACAATTCGACCCTCATGCAGAAAGCATAAGACCCAAAAAATCATGGCAACCACCGCATGCATCACACAAGTCCAACTTCATCCTAACAAAATGTTATAGTCAAGAGGTGAATCAACCACTTCAAATTTGAAACATGTGATTTTACCCCCTAACTACATCGGGAAAGAAGGGATTATTTCGTGTGGTCTAAATGAATGACCATCAAAATACATAAGCAATGTAGGCGGCGGTGACAACTTAGGCTAGCCAATGGCTTTCCAGTATGCCAACTAAATTACACAAATCGAGTCATCAACCACCATATAGAAAATGTTCATTGTCAATGATTTCATGGTGTATGCCACTACTATCTGAAAAACGATGTGGTGAGGAAGACGAGGTTTTAAGTCAGTTGTATAAAAAATGATCGCTCCTGGGTTACTAGTCTCCGCCGCTCCCAAGGCACACAACAGATCTTTTCTCTATGAGGGGAAACTCTGGAGGACTTCCAGAGCAGACATTGTGCAAGGGGTCTATGTTAGATCTTCCATGACGAAGTAGGTCTTAGTGGCCCTCGCGTTAGGATTATGGGAAGCCTTTTTAAACACACCTTTAGGGATGTGAGTCATTGTTTCACCCACTGACTTATTGATTTGGAGAGGATTTGATGGGTTGGTGTCCTCCTTTCCCTTCTCTACAAATTCTAGGATTATGTAGTCTCGAGTCTTGGTCGATAAATTAGCATCGACCTTCATCATATAAATGTTCATGGCCAGATTGTTAGTAGTAGGCATGGGAGGTCCCTGACTTCCCCCTGCCATGCTCGTGGATGCGGAAGCCTCAGCCATATTTTTCCCTTATGGAAAAGGGTTTGTCAACACAATAGGATGCTACTATGTTAATAGATTTTGGACTTCTCCAAGATGACAACATAAGTGAGTCAGGTGGTCTTCCGTGCAAATATTAAACAGATACTTTTACTTCTTCTTCTTCGTTGTTTCCCTGTCATCATTATTGACAATTGTTTTATCCCCTTTACCATTTTTGTTTCTTTGTTTCTTATTTTCCTCGGTCTATTGGTTATCCTTGGGATTTGTTGACTGCACACTATGTACATCCGATGTTTGCATAGCAGGGACAATTGAACTAGGAGTCTAGCCGACCACAACCTGTTGTATAAAAAATTGTTGCAATTGATTTGACAACAGATCCATGGACTTTCTTTCTGTTGAGACCACAATTACATCATCATGGGGCCCAGAATTCTGTTTGGCCTTATCGAGAGTAGACTATGGTGTGTCTGGTAAAATATCATAGAGCATGCAAGACTAAGAGTAGATCATTTCTAGCTATTGGGCTCTCATAATATCCTCCTCTTCTGAAAAACCCCTAGAAGTCGTGACATATTTGGATATACAAGGAACCAAAGAATTCAAGAACCACTCAAGCAGGAAAGCATGAGGGACCTTGACCTTGATCAAGAAATTTCTATGTCACCATTCTCAGATGTGATCAAAGATGTGGAAATATTTGGTTTTCTTGAAGTTGGCCAACAATTCGGTGTCGGCATCGTATCTCACAGGTAACTGGAAATGGTTCAAGAAGACTATCGCCAAGTCATTAAAGTAAGAGTACCTCGAGCAGTCAAGCTTGATATACCACTTCACAACAACCCCTATAAGAGTGTGCTGAAAAAGGTGCAATTGGTTAGAGTCGTCCTTCAACGAGTTTGACGAGCACCACAAGTGAAAGGTAATCACATGATCACCTAGATCTTTGCTAGGCTTGCTCTCAAATTTTGGAATATCCAAAGGAAACTTAGTCGACATGGGGGGGAAATGTGGATTGTGACAAATCAGGTCATTTAGTAATCTTGACAAGTCTGGCAAATGCAGAGTTTCTACAAAGGGTACTTTCTGTTGTGGATTATTTATAGGAAGAGGGCCCTGGATTTTGACTGGCATGAGGTTGCGAGGAAAATTTGGACTGTTGGCTAGGGTTTTGGTAGAAACCATTCCCTTGACCAACATAAAGAAAAGGTGTTTGTTGAGGCATTATCAACTAACTCCTGAAATTGGATGACATAGACTACGTAGGGATAGCTCCCTGCATTGTGTTCCAAAGAACTTGGTTGGGGATGCCCCCAATCGATCTGCCTAGCATAGTCACAACACCTTGCCTGGGGTTCCATTGAGTATGAAAGGGGCTGCCCCTGACCGGAATCCCTTGTGAGGGAAATGATCCTGACCAAGTATTCCAAACACCCTAT
Source organism: Picea sitchensis (assembly GCA_010110895.2). NCBI lineage: Eukaryota > Viridiplantae > Streptophyta > Pinopsida > Pinales > Pinaceae > Picea > Picea sitchensis. The sequence continues at coordinate 5,440 of SNQJ01S0173363.1, read as the reverse complement.
GGGGAGTATACTCCATTCGTCGCTCCTTATGAAGGAATGGTTCCTTGCACTGGGTTCCGTTGACCAAAACTGGGGTTTAACCCAACCGAAAAAGTGACCGAAGAAAAAGTGTTTTTCCCAAACCCACCAAAGAAAGAGAACGACATAGATCCCACCAACATTGTATAAGATGAAGGTCCTAAACCACCTCCACTGAAAAATATATAATTAGCATTAGGCCCAGTTTGATGATGAAAAGTGTCATCGAGAAAAGGGGACAAAGGAGGTATATGACCCCCGCTGTAAGGAGTAACATTAAAAGGGGAAGTAGTGCCCGCAATTGTCCCTTGCAAGGGAGGATTGGAGCTCCCTACCCCCAAAACCATGGTCTGTAAGGTAGAATAAGTAAGAACATAATTTTTATCAAATCCAGGCATCTCATATGAGAAGGGAGGGACCATTGTATTTTAAGTAAACGAAACAGTGGTCGAAGCCGTTGAAAGAATCAGACCACTCCCCGAAGTCATGGGAGTTAGGACAACTGAGGTCCTGAATAGAGAAGGTGGGGGAGGAGTTAGGATGCCTCCTTCAATAGTAGCCATAATGGGAGTATGGGGAATCCTAGACAAAGTAGCAACATTCGCTTCCATTGTCGCTCATAGAACCAACTAGAGCTCGGAATATGTCACCTCGGGAGGGACAATATGAATCAATATTGGCACCGATAAGTCAGTAGTAGGAGAATTGGATGGCCTGAAACCTTCAGGACCTTCAGTCTCAAGGTCAGAAATGATGGATTCCTCCTGAGCCAATAAGTCTCTTCTCGAAGCAAGCTCAGGCACAATTTCCTGTGGCCCGGTCACTTTGAAAAACCCTTCTTCATCAAGTCTTTGCCTCAACCGTGGCAGAGGTGGCTCCAAAGTAACTGATGATAGGTCTTGAAGCCTTCATGACCAATGGAGTTGTTGATATTCCACTTTGTGAAATGATCAAATGACATAGTAAGGCTTGACTAGTGTGGAACACAAAGCACACACTAAAAGGTTTCCTAAAGATAAATCAAGAAATCAACTAACTAGTGGGAAGGATGGTTACACCAATGGACACTAGAGAAACTAACCAGTGCAAGTGCAACTCGAACATGGTATCACCCTCCGGGTATACTTTGCAAAGGGTGATCCAACATCTGCCCTAGGTACCATGGTATACCCCTATAGTGACCTATGTAAGTCCGTAAAAAATGGGCAACTAGGTTGCTAGCTAGTAGTCAATCACCAGACATGTATAGTCGACAGTCAGGCAGATCATAATGAGTAGGATAACAAATCCAACAACCCTTCAAGGGTATCAAAAGTAATTGGTCTAGAAGACAACTGAGGATCTCGAATGGATTCGAGGTCCATGAAGCTCCGTAGGAAAATGCGATCGATATTGTTCTCGAGAAAGACCCTCAATATACAATCCGCACTACGTTTAGTCTAGCTTTGGAGGGGTTATATCCTCTACCTTTCCTCACGTGACCTCATGTTTATCCACTTTGTTATAGGGGGTATCGACTAACTCTTACAACGCTAGAATTAAAACACTCCCTACCTCAGAATCCAATGTTTGTTTTAAATTGGCCTTGAAGAGTTTCCTCTTCACACCTATCAAGGCCCTAAAACCCTAAACTAGTCGGTGAACCCTACAAACAAAAATTCTAATATATTTTATATTAAGCATTAATTTTAAGGCTTGATTTACACAAAGGGTGTGATTGTGAAACTGATGGTGTTATGAAGAGACGAAAAAGGAAGAGAACTTTAAATCATTTGAAAGAAAAAGATACTTCAAAATTAAAGCAAAGCTTGTAAAAACTCTTTGTAAATTAAACATTTCTAACCAATATTTCAATATCTTGTGAATGATGAAATCCTAACACTTGCTTTCATTTGACTAAACAAAACTACTTGTATTTCAAGAAATCGAAAAGAAATTTGAAATCAAGACTCTTTTTCTTTTGCAAATAACAACCTTGAATACTTTACCAAACTAAATGCAAGAAAATCATTTATTTATTTATTTTTCGAACTACTACAACAAGAAAAACTGAAGTAAAAACATTTTTTTGTTTTTCAAAGAAAGAAATAGGAACAAAGAGAAAACTGAAAACAAGATTGAGAAAGACCCTAAGCCAACTGTGGATCGTAGGGATTCAATCAAGAAATCAAGAAGAGGATCTAAAACCTGAAAATTCACTCTAAACCTTTTAGGAAAAACAAGAGAAAACTAAGGAACAAGTTAACTGAATTCTAACCCAAGCTCTGGCCCAAGACAGAGACTCTGACTATTTCAATAAAGTCCTGAGAAGCCTAAACTTCTATTAGGAAAGAAATTTACTCTCTCTTCATTAAAAAACACTTTCAAAACACAGAGACATGGGCTATTGCATCAACAACCTATGTATGTATGTGGTTTGTCTACTGTGCAGAGCACGTATGTACGCGGGCTGACCCAAAACAGGGCGCATACACCTCTGAGAGTTTTGAAAAATAAAAAGACAAGGCATAATTAAAGGGCAGGGAAAGATGGTATGCACCTTGTAGGTGACCCAAAACCCTTAAAATTCTCAGTAAACTGGACTGAAACTTAAAAGGAAAACAAAATTCCAATCAACAACCCAAAAACCTCCCTAAAATCCCTAGAGAGACTCTCCAGTGTGGTTTCTAATATACACCTATAAGTATACCAGGGGTTAGGATATAGACAAAGAAAATGACCTCCTAAAAGTCAATCTAGTTTCTACACTATCCCAAACATACCAAAATAGATGAACAAAAATAAATATAAGAGAAGATCAGTAACTGTACCTTTTATCCAACGTAAGGTGATGGTCTCCTCAAGCTCTATAGTTCTAAAGACTGCAAGTCTCCTCCCAAAGCTGACCTACATCCAACACTAGGAAAACAAGCCTACAAGCATGCTATTTATATTCATAAATTAGGGTTAGATATCCAATGTTATGTATAAATCAAAGAAAAAGACATAAAACATCATCATTTGGGACAGGGAAAAGAGATTATTTTATTCATTAAACAAAGAATGAAACTTACAATCCTTGTCAGCCATCGTTCTATGAACCTGGTCTGGGCTCCTCTTTACAATTCTCCAAGTGCACCTTAAATAATCCTCTTCTCACAATTTACTAATCACCTCAAGGAAAGGGGATGGATAGAATGGAAGAAAAGGGGCTGAAGAGGGAATGTTGAGGTTGTAACTCACAAAAGGTTGCAAATGCTTGGGCAAGGAAGGGAAGTGAAATTGGGCAGAGTTTCACTACTCTTATGCTTGGTTGTGAAATGATACCCTAACACCCCCTTTTATATGACAAAAGTATGGTAATTTGGTTTGGGGATGAGCTATAGCAGGTAAATTGGTTGATAAACCACCAATAGCTCATAAATTCCACTGAATTCCTTACAAATTTTTAATTTTTGCAAATTTTGGAGGTATACGCGGGTTGTTTAGTGTGCAAAAAGCATATGTACGTGGGTTGTCTAGCATGAGACAAGCATATGTATGCAAGGAGTAGTGGTGCAGGATGTGTACATGCTCTAAAAATTGGATTTTTAGGTAGAGATTCTCAGCAGTGACTTGGAAACTTATGTAAGCAAGAAGGCCAATGCCATGTATGCATGAGTAGGGAGTTTTAGGTCTATAACAAGACCACCATTGAGCACTTGTCTCAAATATTTATATCTGCAAATTGTTGTCAAAAACCAATATACAAAAGCATATGGTGATAATATATATTGTTAGCACATATAATAGCATAATCCATCAACATTCATAACAAATATTCCCTTGGAATAACAATTCAAATATTTGCAAGATATTAATTGGACGATAAAAGAGTATTTCTATGAAAATATGATCAACAAAAGTGTATGAATGACAAACTTCCATGTCAGCACGTCTCAGAACCGAGAAACTAAGTCCCTTCTAGTTGGGCCTCCACCACTTCAATCCTCTACCAAAGGCAAGCTCATATAAGAGATACAATGAGGTTCTCCATCAAAGAGGGAAGAGATTGGGGGATGAACAATGTGTTCATACTTTATAGGACAAAGAGATGCAAGCTCAATATGAAGTGAATAATTTCTCCAGAGTAAATTTGCTCTCAAAATTTGAATTCTCTCCCTTTCCATGGTTGGGATATGGCCCATTTATGGCCTTCAAATGGAATTGAAGGGTTGAGTTAGAACGTTTCCAATATATGGAAGGTCAAGGATCATGGATCTGGTGACGTAACATGGAAACCCGACACAATTTTTAATTTTTAGCACCAAACTCGATGTACGTGGGTTGTAGTGGTGCAACCTGCGTAAACGCATGATGTATAACTAATAGGGTGCATATATGTTGTGGGGTATTCTACCCTACGGACTAATAAGCTAGGGCTCTAAACTTATACGTAGATCATGACCCTTAAGATTTAAATTTTAACCTCCTACCCAAAATCTCAACCCCTTTTCTCAGGCAAACACGGGAAGAATAAACCAACCTTTTTCCGACGGTTGAAGTAGATCCTCCATTGAGTTGTTATCTCCTTGCTGCTGCTGCTCCTTCCACAAAGCTTCCTGCAATGAAGACAATACTATGCATGCATGCTACTGATCTACTAGGGGGTTAGAGACGAAACATAAATCAAATAACATAGATGAGACTCATGTATTCGGGACGGGAAAAGTATCTTTTTCATTAATCTTAATATGAATCAACTTACAATGATTTCTGAGACCGGCCACCGTTCCTCGATCCTGATCCTGGGCTCTTCCTCTTCCTTCTTTCCTCCAACTGCTGCTGCATGAATTTCTCCTAAAGCTTGAGGCAAGACTAAAGGGTTGGGACAGAACTGGCTTGGCAATTTGGCAGAGTTTCTTTGCTATGATTTTTTCCTCCTTTGAATAGTACCCCTACCCCTTCCTTTTATAGGCTAGAAGGAGCTAGGGTTTTTGGCGAACTCTCGGCCATGCATGGCTCGGAGTTCCAGTTAACTGACAAAAATCCTCGTGTCCTGACGGAAACTTTCCTGATTTTTTGCTTTGTTAGGTACCCGCGGGCTGTTTTGGGTTAGCCCGCGGATGCCCGCGCCCAGTGAGAAGTTAGGGCACGGGTTGCTTGTTTTAAGTGGTTTTTTAGGAATTGCTCAGCATGGTTTTTGGCTAGGAAGAGGCATGAGTAGGCCTAATTCCAGGTAAGCAGGGATAGTGCAATTTAGGGTTATAAAAGATGCCCCCTAATGTGTGAGGTCAGAAGAGCATCTGATGGCCGAAATACATTACCAATTATTTACCAATCTGTACTGATATGCTGAATAAGTGAGCCCAGGAATCAGGATCGGGAAGTGCCATCCGCAAAAATATCAAATGTCTCACCGAGGCGGGCATACCCATGCTCGGGATAAATCAGAACCCAGGGC